>NW_021011543.1:1641199-1807002 GCF_003987935.1 Bombyx mandarina
GTGGTTGCGACTTGGACACGGCAGAGCATACGCTCGTCGCCTGCCCCGCATGGGAGGGGTGGCGCCGTGTCCTCGTCGCAAAAATAGGAACCGACTTGTCGTTGCCGAGTGTTGTGGCATCGATGCTCGGCGACGACGAGTCGTGGAAGGCGATGCTCGACTTCTGCGAGTGCACCATCTCGCAGAAGGAGGCGGCGGGGCGCGTGAGAGACGCACAATCCCGCCGCCGTCGAGCGGGGGCCAGGGAGGCGGATCTCGCCCAAGCCCTGGCCCTCTAAGTGTTTCGGGTCCCCCTCACATGTCGGTCTGGGGACCGGCGAGGGGGGCCTAAGAAGACGACGTGCAAGCTGCTCTGCACGCGTTTTACGCAAGAGCATCCGGGTGATGGAAGGCCGGCTATCCTCGACCCATGCTGGTTCTGGCCCAGCGGGGTATTCCGTAGGGTAACCCACTCTAACCGGCGCCATCTAGGCGGGCTTCGGACAGTCTGCCGACCGAGAGGGCTGGTGGTCGTGGCGCCGACGACCGCCAGTCCGGCGTCCCGAGGGGGAGGGTGATGGGAGAGATGTGCTCCGCACTAAACACTTCACTTTCCCCCCTTTGCCTTTTCATGAGTTCTGTCTCATGCGAGGTTTGGACGTTGGTTGTTGAGCGACAGGAGGTTTTAGTCAGTTCGACTCTGACATACCCCGCCCAGTATCCCCAGAAAAGGGCGGAAGTCCGGCGATTTCCTCCTGACCAAAAAAAAAAAAATCCGTAAGGTCGTGTCTAGAGCGTCGACGGTATCGATCATTGTAAAATTCTGTTCGGTGAGAGTATCTCGAGTCATGAGTAGAGAGTCGCATTTGTATTGAAAATTAATATGTACCTATATGAGCCTTTAATAACGTTACAACAGAGCAGCGGTGACGACCCGAGCGGGGTTTTGTTAATACTGGAGTAGAAGGAATTTATTAAACTTAAATAACCATTTACACACCCGTCTATTTGTTGGGTAAATATAGCAATTGTCCGTACACGCATTGTGTTTGTTATATCGACGTGTTTCTGCTAATTTGAATTCAAAATCCTTAATCGTTTGGGATTTCCACAAATCTTTTTCAACGTTATAATTTTTAAAATATTCCTTTATTTCTGCGATCGGCTCTTTCTGTAAGGTAATTAAAATATTTTCGTGTTACTTTTATACTAAAATTAAACATTGCTTTTGTAGGCAGATCTAGTATTATTCGTTTTCGTATTGTTAAGTAAAATGCTTCAAAAATATACTCTTTAATTTAAATAGATGAATAGACACTCAAATTGGTGATTACTGAAGTCCTTTTGAGATCATACGCCAAGTTTGTATTGTAACACGTATCCAAAATTAAAATAAAAGGCTAATATGTATATAATATATGCTATATCTAATTCGTATCGTTTACTTGGGTGAGCCATGAGGTCTTTATGGCTCATCTAGTGTTAAGTGGCAGAGACTTACTTTCAGACGTAACATCGAAGTTCCAATTGCGTTGTTGAACAACTGTCTCAACAAACAAACCGAAATGTTTGATGGTGGTACACCCAAATACCAATTCAATCCATCCTCCCACTACTTTTTTTGTATATTTAAATATTTATTTATTAATATCTAATATTATACTACCAACAATTGTTCTTTAATTAGTGCTCTGAGGAATTGTTCGAGATGATACCGGCATCTCATTTTTACCATCGCACCGCCCGCCACCGGAGTAGAGTTCATCCATACTACCTGGAGCCACTGCGGTCATCCACAGTGCGTTTCCAGAGATCTTTTTTGTCATGTACCATCCGGCTATGGAATGAGCTCCCCTCCACGGTGTTTCCCGAGCGCTGACATGTCCTTCTTCAAACGAGGTTTGTGGAGAGTATTAAGCGGTTGGCAGCGGCTTGGCTCTGCCCCTGGCATTGCTGAAGTCCATGGGCGACGGTAACCACTCACCATCAGGTGGGCCGTATGCTCGTCTGCCTACAAGGGCAATAAAAAAAAATAATGGGGAAAAAAGAATATAATTTATAAATACATATTTATAGATTAAGTGTCTCCGTAAACGTTGTTATTTTTTGTTACTTTAAAAAACACTTACAGTTTCTTTTAGAATCTCTGGTTGAGTTCTCCATTTGTGTGCTATAGTTTCACTGGATTTACCAACATCAGGGAATCTTTTTACTGAATATTCGACGAATACCGGATCCCAATTCGTACGAGGTAATTTATTTGGATATTCTGCTTGCATTGTTTTTTGATGGTTGTTTTCTCGTATTTATCGTTACGTGATTTTTATAAGCAACAATTTTATGTAAATAATATTTAAGATAATTTCTGAAGTAAATTCATCAACGACGGTCTCGTCATTGGCGTCGTTTAAATATTCGTTTAGAAATTCTTTGTTTAGTTTGGTCGATATGCTGTTTCTTGGTAACTAGTTGTTGTAGAACAAAGAACCCGTTTTTTTTGGAACCAAGTTCCTTATCGCGCATTGTGAAAGGGGGCTAGACGGAAAAAAATCTTACGAAAAGTTGTCACGACACTTTTTGCTATAAATTCTTACGAAAAGTTGTCACGACACTTTTTGCTATAGTAAGCTATTGTAAGCTGTGCGGCGTCGCATGTTTCTCTGTCTGTCTGTCTGTCTGTCTCTCTCTCTCTTTCTTCATACCTCGAATAGGACTTTAAATTAATATTTTTATAATTGGGAACTTCGTTCCTATCCGGTGTCCCACGACACCACACATCTTTTTAATTGAGCTTTAGGATTTCTCCTATTCTATGGCTGTTATGGCTTATTCACTTTAATGTTCAGGAACAATTGATTTTGCAATGATTTTGAAATGACGATTTAAAAAAGTTTATTGGTCCTACGTTTTAAACTAGATAAAATTAATATTTTTTGTTATACCAATTCCATTCTCTCAGTAACCGGGAAAGAGTTTGCAATATGTTTTAAGTTTCTACAATCCGTTTTATCCGGAAGAAGAGTTTCCAGTTGCTGACAACCGTGTGCCTTTCAGTGCCGGTATTGATAATATCATGGGTGCAAATTGAACTTACTAAGCGTTTATTTATTTTTGTATGAAATGTGTGTTTGAATATAAATGAAAAGAACCCTTTCTGGAAACTATAAATATATTATGATCAATATTGTCTAAAGGATAAAATTAGGAATGAGGGTATTCGAGGGATAATTAGGGTCATTGACATAGCTCAGAGTCGGCAGACTGAAGTGATAGTGGGTTGGACATAACAATATATGTGGTAGAATCGACGATCGCTGGAGCAGAAGGTTTCTTAAGTGGAGACCGCGGCAAAGGTAGCGTGGGACACCCCTTGGCTAGGTGGTGCAATGATCTTCGAAAGGTGGCCGGCAAGAAATCCCGGCGAAATCGTGAGGAGACCCGAAGATCGGGCTCATTGGATTGGGAGAGGCCTATGTCCAGTAGTGGGCTGATGACGGTGATTGTATAGAATTATTTTAATATACAATATAATTTATCCGTTCAAACTGTAAAAGCATTAAAATATATTGTTTTAGTAAATATTTTATAAGAGTAATTAGTGAAAGCTCCGGCGCGCCACACAAGGCCGTTGACCTCCAATTTAATTGAGTTACATTGCGTGTTATAAAAATAGAATTCTTCAATCTAGGTTTCGCATTATGTCAAAAACTACCAGTATCTAGTGTCGTCGATGTTTCTTTTCAGAAACTTTATACATATCTCGTTTTTATATACATTGCATAGTAGGGTTGATAGACCATTAAAAAATAAAAAAAACGCATGCTACGTTTGGTAAAAACTCGTTTACTTTTTCACAAATGACTGAAAATGTTATCGAACACAATACACGTGTCACATAACTAATGTTAATACAAGAATGCAATAAATACATAACGGTGTATGCTTACACCTACTACATGTACAGATTTAATGTTTCGAGTCACACTACCCACAGAAACCATGACGTTTTTTTAACGTCGTAGATAGTGCGATTACCTTTAAAATGCTGCCTAACCCCAATTAGAAATGACTTTTACTACACTTAACGTAAAGTAGAAAATCGCGTATCATATTTTAAGCAACTAAAATTTGCGGTTCGATAAATAAACCATTAATAAATAAACCGACTTAAAAGACTGTCGATTCAACTTATTAAAAAAAAAACAGAATACTACTGCTCAATCTTTTTTAAATCGTTTCTTCGTATTTCGTGACGTAGAATTTCTAGGCAATCTCAAATAGTAAGATTTCTTATTTTTGTGATTAGATAGTTCTTTGAGCATATAGTACTGGAACATATAGACATTACAACCCGATGTTTGGTTTGCCACAACACTTTCTAACCCTGAACTGTAAATCATGAGTGCTTCGTTTCAGAAGTTAGTACATAAGGTCTAGTAAGTAGTAGCAGTACCAGTAGTAAGACTCTATTAGCTCAATATGTACAGGTTGACGTGTTGAGCACTTTACATATTGATATAGTGCTCAGTACCCGATTCTCGTACTAATTAAGCACAAAAAATTAGGTGCCTAATATTTGCCTGATTTATCTTTGATTATCTATTAAAAAGATATGCGTGGTCACACGCGCCGCGCGCGCGTTAACGGAATTTGTTTGTTTAAGGCGATCGACAATCGCTGCATCGTTTCAACGCGGTGCGCTGATTGGATGCAACTTGCTTTCACCCACCAGGCGGCGCTTGAGTTCTACGGTGTCCACAAGTTTAGAGTTTTAGGAAATTAATTTAATGAAGGATTTCTCTGTGATTCATTTGTATTTTTGAGTGAAAGTGAAACTTTTATTACATCGTCTCAAATTTTTTCGTCTGTGTGTTGCATGTCGCGTGACGGTCGGTCGCGGAGTAGGGATAAAGTGAAAGGCGCTCGTCAGAGCAGCCACGGCCAATATGGCGGCGCCTATAGTTCGCAGCAGCTGAGCGTGTAGTGTATAGACACTATTACGAGTACTCATTTGTGCCAGCGCTCCACGCTATTTTGTTTGTTTTTGTCAGTGTTTAATGTAAATTTTCTTTGTCAGAGTTAAATGTCTATAATGTGAAAAAAGTTTCACTTTTACTGGGGTTTCATAAAACCACACAATCCTTTTTTATTTTTAAACGTTTCATGTGACCATGAATTATCATGTCCTTGAGAATGTAAAGTGTTCTACAAACCAACCTGTATAATAGCTCAGCATAACTATATTATAGCATTCTCAATATCCTTTGTAAGTTCCTTTGTCTGCATTGAACCAGTTAGCTATTTGTCAAAAAACTTATGAAATTATATTGAACATCTGTCTTATTTTGTCCGAGCAGTTATTTAATTACAAAAAATTCAATTACACATACATATGTATATGTTTATATAAATATATAGTTTCTACTGTGACATTTACTCAGGCTATTTGGCTATAACATTTTTATATGTTTAAAAGTAAATAAAACATAAAATCTGTACATGCATAATTGAGTAAATTGAAGCGTTTTTTTATATATATAAAATGATTCACTCATTGATTTTAATTTAACTCTTTGACTATTTTCTTCATCGTAAAGTTTTATTGAAAAATACGATTTACGCCGTAATTTACTCGAATCGCTGTTAAAGAATTAAATATTATTACCTTAAAAATTACATTAAATAAATTATAATGAGAAACGACTCTACGAATATACAAAATCAATACAAACTCTTAAATTAGTAGCTAATACGAATTACATCACAGTTCATAAACAAGTTAGTACAAGTTAAGTCCGAAGGTAGCGTACTTCAAAAGTAAATTTAAAATTTCAAGAACGTGAAATTGAAAATACTTAAATCAAAGAACAAAACTAAACAAGGACAATAATAATATTTTGGTGAGTTTTGTTCAGTGTGAGGGTTACGAAAAATTTAGGAACATATATTCACACGCTCGCAAGTAATATACGACTGCCTTTTAAAGGAAGTCGTAATACTATATCGTGTTTATTCAATTAAAAATAACTAATTAAACCGATATTAAGCTGAGAACGGTAAACGTATAACATTTCGTCATACGCGCATTTGAGTAATCACATACGTCATAAAAAATGTACAAAAACTGGACGAGTGACGCCCTAAATATTCAGTCAGATTACATATTAAAAACACATTACTTATTATCCGTTATTGAGTAAAAAAGCTACGAATTAATAAAAAAATTAGTACTCACGAATCAGTCAGTGAGCTTAATTATTATACTTATCGTGTACTCGTTTTAGGAGGTAAGCATAAAAAATTTACGCGTCTAGAGCTTAGATAAAATGTCGCAGAAAATATCGCTTTAGTGTATTTAAACTACGAAAATATAGTTCGTATTTTATTAATCAGTGGAAAAACATAGATTAGACTTGATTAGAACAAATCTATGAAGGTTCTAAATGTAATTGTGATCAATTAATGACAAATTTTCGTATATTGGAATTAAAACTTTGAGAGTTGGGTTTGTTGTTGCGTATAATTATGGATAAGACATCATCGCTTGCTGTGGCCAAGCTATTTTGGCGTCTATTCTTCTGTACGCAAGGGTGAAATTCTGTCCGGTCTTCTCCGACATGACTTCTTGTGGACAATCATTCTCGTTCAACATCGTCTCTGTGAATGAAATGCGTAGTTTCTTTTATCTATTTATTTACTCACTTAAACAAATTTCGATATCGTAAATAAATTTTTATTTTATTTGAACATACAAGTGTACTTCTCTGATTAGTTTTAACTTTCGTAACAGCGTAGTTCGCTTAAATATTTGTTCTAAAATAAGGATGAGCAACACGCTTGCGGGCGGCAAGACAAGCATTTCTAAAGTTGAATTTACTTTATAGATTTTCTACCATCAATTCGGTTTTCTGTCCTTTTCTTGTTAGTTTTTAATAAAGAAATAAAGTTTTGTAAATAATTAATAAAAGATAAACTAGGTGCGGGCCGCCCAAAAAAAAATTAAATTTAAATTGGCCCATTGATTAAAAATGTTGCTCACCCCTGTTATGAAATTTATTCATGTTTTTGCAGGCGTGAATGGGCAGCCTAGCTCATGGCAATATTCATATTAAGCGGTACGAAGTCAATTGACATGACTACGTGAACCCAATAACGATAACGCAGTTTTATCATAAAGCCCTTAATTGATTCTTTTTTTTAGGATTGAAGTATTACTGGTGGCCCGGAGGCCTTTCCAGTTTCACCAGGACATGTGGACGAGCAAAGGCTCAGCCAGGAGGGGTGGGATTTGCTAACAGCTGCCCGAGAGCCTCCAAATGGGACCTAACAACTCAAGAGCAGCTGCTTCGCGAATGAATCTACTACCGGATCGGAATCGCGACCCGCTGAGATAATCCGGCGAGAAACTCAGCGAGCTGATTCATGGGTTAGGTTGCACGTCGAACTCTTTGTCGAGTTTGACGAGTACGGTTACCGGGGTCCCTAAGCCTGCTCCTAGTGTTAGAGTTGACAATGGATTAGGCAAGTTGGACAAAGCAAGGACGTGCTTAATTAATCCATGTTCTCCTTGTATAAAATTCTATCATTGACCAAATCTAAAAATAAAAAATATAGTGATTTATAGAGCACATTGTAAAGCATTTCTCACCGTGCCCGTCATGTAAAGCGAACAACGCGTAGTCCTGCGGGTTCGTAATGGCGGCTGCGTGAGCGAGCGCCCTGCACAGGTCGCGTGCGCGCGCGCCCGGTCGGCACGGCACCGGCACTCGGCGTATGGAGCCTCGACACTCGTCGGGTAGCACGACGCGGACGACCGCCACGGGGCATTGATCCCGACCGTCGATCGAGCCACGCCGCCACTAGCGACCAAAGCGAATTAAAAATTCCGAAAGTCCAACCGACAATCCTCTGTCTGAAGGTTACCAAAAGTCTAGTTTGTGGTATGCAGTAAAAATTATTTTACATGCAAATCTAGATATTTTACTTACCGGTGGTAGGACCTCTTGGGAGTCCGCACGGGTAGGTGCCACCACCCTGCCTATTTCTGCCGTGAAGCAGTAATGCGTTTCGGTTTGAAGGGTTGGCCAGCCGTTGTAACTATACTGAGTCCTTAGAACTTATATCTCAAGGTGGATGGCGCATTTACGTTGTAGATGTCGATGGACTCCGGTAACCACTTAACACCAGGTGGGCTGTGAGCTCGTCCACCCATCAAAGCAATAAAAAAATTAGAACATCATCTCAATAATACTCTATTCCAGTTACGAAGTTCCATTTGACAGATGTTATTATAATGTTATTGTTTGTGTGTGTGAATTAATTGTATAATGATTTAGATTGATTGTGTATTTTATATTTAATAATGATTTACGACCATGAACAAAAAATGATTATTAGGTATTTCAATAATGCGAAACGTGAAGAGTTACGTTCTAAGTAGTGTCAAAAGGGACTTCGTAATTGGAATAGAGTATAAGATAATAAGGATATTTATCGAATTCACATCAATTTACAGCTAAACTTTAAATAATGTAAAGTATTTATCATTACTATGTAGTTATTCTTACATCTACATATTTTGCTATTATAAAACTTACCGGGGGCGTAATATCGGATCCTGTTTCTGGGGCCAGCCTCTTCAGGACGGCCACGGCGGAGAAGAGCGCGGTGAGATAATAGCCCCCTTCGCCCGCCAGGAGCGCCGGGGGGAGGAGTCCCGCCATCAACTCGGCCTCGAGTTCCGCACATACTAATCTGCACCGGGCGACCGTCCAAGCCAACACCGGAAGCAGGTCTTCGGCGCCGAGACCGCGCTCGCCGCGAATCTAATCAACGATCGTATTTAAATGTAATTTATGTGGTTTTAACAATTTGCTTACAATGGCGATCGATTAATTGAAAAGAGAAGAAATAACTAGAAAGTGTCTTCCAATTATTCGACAAAATAAATGACTTCTACTTAATAATGCAATAGTTCTCGCGACGGCTCGAAATGAGGACAGAAGTAGGGTAATTAAAGAACCCAATATTATAGGTGAATCAAAATCACACTGACTTCACTGGCTCGACCACGCGGGAAGGGTGAGACAGGATCGTGAGGTAAAACGGATGTATTCGGGACAACCAATCGGTCGACGCCCGATTGGGCGCCCTAAGTAGTTTGAAAGGGTAGGGGGACTGGGAAATGGTATGGTTGAGTGGGACTTATTGAAACTCTAAGTTACCCAGTGGCAGACAACAGCGCAGGACGACCAAGAATGGGGTCCTTATATAGGAATCCAAGATCTAATTTGGGTCGCTGCGCCAAATCAATCAGTTACTTTTAGTTATTGAGACATGTGGTCGAAGTTTCAATTATAACGTATTACATCATGTGACTTTGTTAGAAAATTAAATCAGTTAATTTCGAGAGTTGTTAGTTTATTTTGTTGTTTTTATAACCACTGGCAAATTAATCTGTTATTCTGATAACGTTTAATCGTTTTATTTTCGACTAAATAGTAATTTAAATTAAGAGCGGGTAACACCGGGCGGGCAAACTTCAAGGCATTCATTCTAGTTTATGGTTGAATTTCAGAAATTATATAGAACAGACAAGGCTGTATGGGCTTAGATCCCCTTGCCTTTCCTAATAAGGAACAATTGTACCAAAAAAAAGTCTATGGTTGACAATGGTCGCACGTGGTGGTCATTCACAAACTCATTGACTCTAAATCACTAATTATTATTGTAATCCCTGATTGTTTAAGTAATTTAAGCGTTTGTTTAATTAAAATAAAGAACAGCCAACACTACAGTCTACATATTTCAAAGTTTCTTAAGGTTCAATGCCCACCATGGATTCCTGTGCTGACAACCATATGTAATTCTCGATTTGTACATTTATTCAAGGGTTGTTTATTATTTATAAAAAATCTAATCCGACTCACTACACGAAGATTCGTTACTTTGCAAATGTAATTCGGTAATGCTTTGCTGGAGAAACGCCCGATAGCCCTTCCTTTGAAGTTTGTAACTTACAGCATTGAACATGACCGATATCGCGGCCAATAGATTTTCGAGTTTATCCAGCGGCGAATCGGCTTCTTGCATTTTCAGGAAATGCTTTGAGATCACAGCCAACACTGCCGCGGATGGAACTTTTGTTGATTCCTGTGAAATAAACACATTCAATTACAGATATGAAGCGTTAATGATAATCATATTGTGAGAATTATATTTTCGTATGTATTCCAAGAGTTGAACAAAACGTTTCATTTATTAGACGGACGGATCAGGTGGATGAGCTCATGGTTATCTGGTATTGAGTGGTTACCGAAGCCCACAAATGTTAACAACACAAATGCCACCTTGAAACATGAGGTCTAAATCTCAATTTTACAGTACAACGACTGGTCCACCCGTCAAATCGAAACGCCATACTGCTTCACGGCACCTTTTTGTTATACTTTTAATAAGTAATTTTATTGCATCTAAAATAAAAAACAAATTATTGTTAGGAATTCAAAATAGTTTCTATGGCATGTAAATGCTTAAGTTTGTATTACTGCTTCATTCTCCATTATATGTTTAGACGAAGTTATTTTGCGTTCCCGACGCAGAACATCTGTAATTTTGAACAAAAGCTTGTATATCTGTGGATTGGTAGCGCAAGACGAACGATGACCTCGTCTCCACGTCAAGTTGTAGTATTGACCTTAACGCCGAGCTGTAGCGGAGTAGCGTGCTGGGCCCGCTCGATGGCGGCGTGGAGCCGGCGTACGTCCGCCGCGTGCCAGCCCGCCAGCAGCGAGTACAGCCGCGAGCGGAGCGGGCGCACCACGAGCCGGTGCATCACCGCTTCCAAAATCGCGTCTAAGTTCAGGAACTCAGTCGGCTTTAACTGAAATTCCAGGAATCAAATCAAATCAAATCAAATAAAAATAAAAAATTCTATATAAATGAAAGTACATACTTGTTGAACGTCAAAAGAACTATCGCCAATTTACAAAAACTAGCCTCCCTCCTGAGAAGAATTGACAAGAAACTCAGCGGGCATGTCTTTTTTTTTTAAATATTAGTTTTTTTTTATATTAAGTTTTTTTTAAATATTCTTTCTTACAATGAGTATTATAACGTAACAATTATTACAATATTGAAATGCCCGGAGCGAGCAACTCATTCCCACTTTGTGCAACCTTCTAGATAATCACTGTACCAATAACACACTTTTTTTCCTACCTAAGCTAATAGCTTCCCTGTACAAGATGATGGTACAAGATCGCGCGGGAGGCCACCAATGCGGTGGACCGACCAAATTAAAACTGTAGTAGGAGGTCCCCTAAATGGGTGCAGTAGAATGGCCTCGAGCAGGGAGAGATGGCGCGACATCGTGAGACGCATCAAGTCTGTCCCTTCCAACACTACATGACGATCACGACCACTCTTTTTATTGATGGTAGGACTCTTGTGAGTCCGCGCGGGTAAGTACCACCGCCCTGCCTATTTCTGCCGTGAAGCAGTAATGCGTTTCCGATTGAAGGGTGGGGCAGCCGTTGTAACTATACTGAGATCTTAGAACTTGTATCTCAAGGTGGGTGGCGCATTTACGTTGTGGATGTCTATGAGCTCCGGTAACCGCATAACACCAGGTGGTCTGTGAACTCGTCCACCCATCTAAGCAATAAAAAAAAAAACACGATTGAGAAGAAGAAAGTTAATAGCCTTGAGAGGCTACTTCAGCGTAACCTTAACTAGTAGGTGAGCTCACGGGGCTCAAACCGGAGTGATGCTAACTCTGACCCTAGCAAGAGCAGTGCTTCGCAGAATCTACCACCGGATCGGAAACGCAACCCACTGAGAAGATCCGGCGAGAAACTCAGTGGGCTGTCTCTATGGGTTAATTCGCTCGTCGAGCCCTTCGTCGCAAGCGGCGGGTTCGATGAGGACGGTGACCGGAAAATAATAGCACACGTATCATGGTCCTCAATTCGAAAATTTACAAGTACCTACTTTTATTTTTAATACACATTTCGAAGAACGATTTGAAGTCTTCGTGACTTTAAGAACAAGACGCCCGCTGTGCTCATATCGGGTATTCAATTCGAATTCCGCAGGCAGGTAATATTTTTTCTAATGAAATACACAGCTGGCTGGCGTTCACGACTGTTTCCAATGACGAAGGATGTAATAAAACTTAAACCCGCAGAAAAAATAATTTGCATGATTACTATGTAAGTAATTGAAGTAGACATCTTGATGATACATACCTTGATATGACTAATTCACTTTATGATGTGTATAGGTCCCAGTAACCACTTAGTACCTGGACCGTGGGATTCAAACCTGTCTAAACACTAAATAAATAAAAATAACTTTATTAATGTTTAGTCTCACCTTCAGTCTTTCCTTTTCAACTTCTTTTTCGAATTCTCTTTCGCCATGTTTAACTAAATAGTTCTTCATTCCAGACATGAATTGTCTTATGTTTCGCATCATCACCTAAATGAATAAATTTAATTTTCCATTACATTTCATTTACAAAGATATATTTTTTAAATTTCTTTATAGTGTTCAAATTTTTAAAAGTAATGTTTTGTTGTTTTAATGATTTTCTTTTCCCCCGATGGTAAGTGATTACCGCAGCTAATGGACATCAGCCAAGCCACAAACCCGATTAAAAAACAACTTAAATCGGATAGTTGAGTAGCTTACAATTAAATATTCAAGGATGTTCACGTTTGATTAAGTGACATAGCTAACGAAATGCTTCGAATGCCAAAAAGTATTAACCAGTATAAAGGCATATTGTGAGTAAGCACGTGCTCATATCCCGCTCTTGTCTGTGAGATGTTACAAAAATTCAAATTTTCGAACCTGCGGACATGTTTCCTTCGAGTCCAGCGTGCACGAAATAAAATTGTCGATGTTCTGAGCGAACGTTGTGCTCTTATCTTGCGCGAGGTGCAGAGCGTACGCACGCAGGGCTGCACCGGCGCCGCGTGTCGTACGCCCACCTCTGAGGGCCCTGACACGACCGGCTGCTGTTGACAGAAAAAAGTATTCAATTATTCAAATTCACGAGTATCAATCACTCACCGTTGCTACCACGTTGATATATAAAAAAACACGATTGTTTTTTTTACGAGATAGTCTTTCATTTGGTGGTGGTTTACTGGTGGTAGGGCCTCTTATGAGTCCGCACGGATAGGTACCACCTCCCCGCCTATTTCTGCCGTGAAGCAGTAATGCGTTTCGGTTTGAAGCGTGGGGCAGCCGTTGTAACTATTCTGAGATCTTAGAAGATGGTGTGTGTGTCAAGGTGGGTGGCGGCAATTACGTTGTACATGTCTATGGGCTCCAGTAACTACTTAACACCAGGTGGACTGTGAGCTCGTACCAACCATCTAAGCAAAATAAAATAAAAAAATTGGCTCGAATTTCGTGTTCAGAAAATTCAGTTTTACTGTTGATATCTGCCGTCGTATTAACATTAAAATGTTTACAAGTCAAAATACAGTACTTAAATTAAAAAAATAGTATCAAAATTCGTATGGTAATTATTAAAGAATATCAGAATTTTAAGGAAGAGGTCGACCGAAGAACGTTTGGTTGGAGTGTGTGAATGAAGACAGGAAAGAAAGAGGAGTGAGTTTTGAAATGACGGCTGATAGAGGAGAATGGAATAGAAAAATTCGCTGAACCGACCCCACCTAGTGGGATAAGGTGGAGACAAAGAAGAAGAATGAAAAAACAAATATTTGTTTTTGAAATCGAATACATTGAAATCTATAGTCATCCTGTTACAGTCCTATAATATAGTAGAAGATGACCTCAACATAAAGTACTAGATATACATTAAATTAAACCAAACATATTTTAACACTAGTTGTTGGATTCATAATCACTATGTTGCACGTACCAGGGACACCCCTCATAGGGTTTTAAAAAAAAAAACACGTCCCCACGGTCTTTTTCATTTGAAGCCGGATTTATTTACGTAAACGAACAGAACAGATGTACTCATGGGGCGCACCTGCCTATCCACCTGGACTATTAAAACACGCATCACGCTTCCTTAATACCAAAATCAATGATTACGTACGTTAATTTCTGTACTAGTGGTCCCGCAGTAGTCGTAATTCGACTATAATTAATTGAAATTATAAGTTTGAACATTATTATGGTGCTATTGTCAAAGACTATTATTACACTTCTATAATCACAGATTTCGCCAAGACTACACTATAGACAAACAATATTAACCTATTCTCAATTTGACCACAGACTTTAAGCAATAACAAAATGCTTCACAATAAACACAAAGTGTATTTTATATAGTATATATTATGCATGTGTCAAATACATGGTAGTGTGTGTAATTTTACGAAATATGACGTAAAACTATATTTTTGCATTGTGATTTTTTTTTTTTTTTAACAGTGTGTGTAATGTTTTTGTTATTGATTTAATGTATTATTAATACATAATTTTTTTAAAAATATGTATTAACTTTCTGCACTCCTTCTCTATATTCTCTATAAGTGTGTGAAAGTTCATACTCCTTCGTCCGCGTAATTTTCGTAAAAAGGGGTACAAAGTTTTTGCTTCACGTATTAATATATAGATTACATATTTTTTTGCTTAAAAGATACACGAGCTCATGGCCCAATTAGTGCTAAATGTTCAACATACACATTACATTGTTTTTATTGTTTTCATTTATTGCATAGATGGGTGGACGAGTTCACAACCCACCTGGTGTTAAGTGGTTGCCAGAGCCCATTGACATGCACAATGTAAATGCCGCCACCCACCTTTAGATATAGGTTCTAAGGTTTCAGTGTAGTTACAACGGCTGCCCCAATCTTCAAACCGAAACGCATTATTGCTTCACATCAGAAATGGGCAGGGTAGTTTTATTTACCCGTGCGGACTCACAAGAGGTCCTACCACCAGTAATTACGCAAATTGTAATCTTGCGGGTTTGATTTTTACTACACGATGTTATTCCTTCGCCGTGGAGGTCAATCGTGAACATTTGTTAAGTACGTATTTCATTAGAAAAATTGGTACCTGCCTGCGGGATTGGAACACCGGTGCATCGCTAGTTACGAATTCATCATGCATGAGCCAGTCACCGTCGACGCCCTAGACACGTCCTTACGGATTCATCACATCCAATATTCTTTGCATTAGACGCCTTCAGCTCTAACACTAGGAGCAGGCTTAGGGACCCCGGTAACCGTACTCGTCGAACTCGACAAGGAGGTCGACGTGTAACCTAACCCATGCATTAGCTCGCTGAGTTTCTCGCCGGATCTTCGCAGCGGGTCGCGATTTCGATCCGGTAGTAGATTCATTCGCGAAGCAGTTACTATTGAGTTTTTAGGTCGCCTTTGGAGGCGCTCGGGCAGCTGTTAGCAAATCCCACCCCTCCTGGTTGAGCCTTTGCTCGCCCACCTGTCCTGGCGAAACTGGAAAGGCCTCCGAAATCATAAAAAAAAAAATTACGAATTCACCGGACGTCTTATCCTTTAGGCCACGACGACTTCGAAATTGAAGTGAAATTATGAAGTGATAATTTTTTTTTCTGTTATATGTACCTACCTACCCTTGCATTAACAAAAACATTCTTCAAACAAGATGAACGCGAACAATAAATGCTTATAGCCGTGACATCGGACTAATATTAGTTTATCAAACATCGTTTACAGACACGCGACATGCACGGCACTTCATGCACTGACCTCGTTCGGTTATCATGTCTCGATCCTATTTAGGCCACAATAGATTGCTGTGCTATATATCCAATAATTTAGAAATTTCAATTTAATTCAACGTTATAATGCGGTTTACAGTCATTATTTTTCTAAAACTGGTGGTAGTGGTAGGACATCTTGTGAGTCCGCGCGGGTAGGTACCACCGCCCTGCTTATTTCTGCCGTGAAGTAATGCGTTTCGGTTTGAAGGGTGGGGCAGCGGTTGTAACTATACTTGAGACCTTAGAACTTATATCTCAAGGTGGGTGGCGCATTTACGTTGTAGATGTCTATGGGCTCCAGTAACCACTTAACACCAGGTGGGCTGTGAGCTCGTCCACCGATCTAAGCAATAAAAAAACCTGTGGCACCAATTGAATAAGTTTACAGGCGGTTATAGAAATTAAAGATATAAAACAGCATTGCTGATGTTAAATTAACACATAATCATACAAACAATCAAAACGTTTCTAGACAAATTGGCTGTCTTCATTTTTAAGGAATACATTGTATTGAATATATTGTATACGTTTTATTAAATTTTTACCATTATTAAAACCAACTTTACTGTTGAATCTCGCGTTTATTATCTATCTATCTATCTATCTATATATATATAAATGAATTGCTGTCCGTTAGTCTCGTTAAAACTAGAAAACGGCTGGACCGATTTGGCTAATTTTGGTTTTGAATGATTTGTGGAAGTCCAGAGAAGGTTTAAAAGGTAGATAAATATGAAAATGCTCGGAATTAAATAAAAATAACAATTTTGTTTTCCCTTTGATGTGTCCCCCGTCGGACGAATTCCGTTTGTTTGTTTTAAGTTTATTTTATACAAAAGTTTAGGTCTTTTATTTATCGATTGAGGCACTACGAAGTCTGCCGGGTCAGCTAGTTTTGAATAAATAAGAAAATTTTAAGAGTACTTTTAATATTGTTGGATTTTTACATACGCGCGCGGACGACTGCCCTACACGAATGCACGGACTGCTTAGGTGATTGACGGAGCGAAATTAAATTCTCTATTTGTTAGGAACAATGGCTATCTCAAAATATGGGGACCAACTGGTATAACATCCTAGTTTAAGACCTAAGGTCGAATATTCAATGGCTTTCAATAACATTTCACCCTTCAATGCCCCTGCTGCTACTAATGACAGAATTAAATAAATTTGTTCATACAAACTGCATTTAGTGTATATGCTGAATATCAACCCACCCATACTATTAAGAATTATTATTTTGTTTAGTAAGAAAATTTATTAAGGATTTTGTTAGAAAAACGGATATGACTACGTAAAACAATCATCTATCAAACTACATAAAACAGTCAGAATATGTAATCGTAAAAGCATATGAGAGATGTATTTTTAAGGATATTTATTCTATTACCTACATAAGTAACACTTCGTGAAGGTGCTTGTTTCCAATGATCCACAATCGTTGTCGTCATCTTCAGAATAACAATTCATCCCGAAACATTCTTTTAATTTACAAACCAACCTATTTCGCAGTCTTCTCAAGAATTGAATGAAACGTGCAAAACAGTTTAATTGATTTGTTGGTATTGTTTTGGGACTATCCTGACAATGACATTTTGGCGGCCGCGCAATCACTTCAGCGTGTCTCTTATTACACGATCGCTCTGCTAAAGATTTGCAGAGCGCGGTTAGAGAGTCTGGCTTCGCCAAGTGGCGTTGAAATTTGGCTTCGGAAATTTGTTCTGAATTAATAATTACCCAAACACTTTCGCATAGAAATTCATCTAGTGTATCTCCTCGGAAATTTTTTATTGTAGTTAAAGCATAAACGTCGTTTTGAAACGATTCTTTAGCTTCTACAGCTTCCAAATCTACCAACAATCCTTCGACTGGTCGCGTTAAAATATTGAGCGTATAAAATATGCTAAACCATTTTTCACTCTTTTCGGCACAGGAAACCTCTTGGACGGGCCTCCCTATTCTTTCTCGGAACCACTTTTTGAACCACTTCATGACCGATCACTTTGCGGTTTTTGCCCGCGTGCACAAACGATTTAAAACGATAGTTTCTCATTCACACGGACGAAGATCTGGCAATGGTGTAGTCTCAACGCACGCCGGGATGCGACTGTGTGGAACTGTGGAGATTGTACGCCAGCCAGCAACACAGTTCAAATTCTAAAACACCACCAAACCTTTGCCCTTTAACCATAATTTATTTTTATTTATTTAGAGAACGAATGCAACACAAGTAACAGATATCACGACACGATCCTATTGTGTAAATAACTTTGTGTTAGTTAAATTTGATAAGTATACATAATAGAACTTAATACGGTGATTGCCATATCTGTGCAATATACGGATGCGTCAGTGTTTCAAATCAATTCAGTAGTTGAGTTATCAATCAGAATTTGCGAAATAGATATTGAGAAAAACTTCACTCCGTTGAAAAGCTAAAGAAGAACTGTTGCCAGGTAACCGACGATGTTATCATCTACAGCATCAACTGTTATCTCTGTATAATACGAAAATATCAAAAATTAAGAGTAGGTATGTGAGGAGCGCAACGGACTTGTATAACTGTTTGAAACGTGACTGTGATTATAACATTGTTGACATAAGCCAGTATAAAATAACACGGGGCACGTGTTTTGGAAAAACGTAACGGTATTGTTTCAATCGTGGATTGTTCCATCTTTGGTAGTTTTTAAAATAAATAATAGTTTAAAAAAAAACTAACTAAATACGCTTTTATGGAAAATCCAACTAAAAATTTATTTTCTATTTTTTAGATGGAAAGATTTCATTACATACTAACATACATACGTCTGAAGCTAATAAAAGCGTATTAATAAGTTAAATTTGCATTGAAAATTTTGTATGGAATATTGTGAACACGGTTCACTGTTTTGATGGCTTAAGAGGAAGCTGCATTTGTCCACTCAAATGTATTCTCATTTTTCGTTCCTGAACATGACAAGATTGTAACAAGAGCCAAATCTTCCTTCAACCTATGTCATTGCCACCTTTTTAACTTTTAATAAAAATATATATACATATATATATATAATAAGACTGTAAGAGTAACTGTCATAAAATTGTAATAAGACTTAAGAGCTTGTTAAGACTACGTTAAGTTTTACGTATTTTCTGCTGTTATTAAAAATTTAACAAATTAATAAAAAAGTAATCACGCAAAAACTCGAGTCGGTAATTTCGCGCAGAGCTGCAATTAATTAAAAAAAAAAAATTCATTCAAATTTCGTTTTTGCGTTTCCCCTGAACACTTAAGATACTACAGCATAAGCTATAATACCAATAATACTGCTCGTGGTATTATAACTGACAGTGACACAATAATTCATTCACTCCTAAACGCACTTCGATTGAGGGAAGCGCTGCGGGTGTGTTCATCCTGCCGGGGCTGCAAAGAATCTTTCCCCGTAGTTATTTTTAAATGAGTCAGAGTCGTTAGACAAATCAGGTAAATAGAAAACGACCGTATTGACTATCAACACCCGATTGCCGAGAGAATGCGATCATAACAAGAATGCATTAACCAAATTTATCGCAAACTTACATTTAACCCAAGCTGATACAGTGGTTTATTCCTTAAGGCATTAGTTAGAATGAACAAAAAAATTTTTTCGTCGCAAACTCAAAGCTGCCACTGGACATACGTCGTTCGTCCAATCACAACCTGCCAGGAATGCATTTTTTCAGCGGTTAGTCATCTATGGTTCGAGACACAAAAAATCCTTTCACTTACATAACAAGAACTGCGTAGGTACTATTGTGACGTTTTTAGGAGACAAAAGAATTAGACCCTGTCATAATAGGCGTACTCGTTTTTTTATTCATACTTTTATTATCATTCCTTTATTCCTAAAGCAAGTTCATAATTAATTTTAAACAGCAATAGACGTGTACATATTACTACTAAATGTATTTATTTTCAAAAGTCGTTTATTATTATAACAAATGAATCTTAATTGTTTAGTTGTTACTGAATACAAATTAGTGTTAATATTTTTATATCTACGATGACTTCATACCGTTTGACTGACTCGGTATATCTGTACGAGATGTTTAGGCGTAACATAAATATGTTTCCTAATCCACAATAAAGAAATTTCAATTCAACAAAATCAATTAACTTCTAGTTTTAATAGAAATAACATAAGAAATAACAATAATAACATGTTGAATTTAATACATATATTTCCTTACCCAATAAAGGATCCAAGCGATCTCTGAAGCTCTTCGCACGCAAAGACATAACTGCTCCTCTTCTTGGAATAGGAGATTCCCATTCCAAAGTCTCCTCCTACGCAAAGTAAAACAACTCAATCTATACTAATATAAAAATCTACAGTGATTTTTACGGATGTTCCGTTATAACTACTGAACCGTGCATCCGATTGACTTGAAAGTTGGTATCCATGTAGTAAATATATGTATTTAATGGATAGGCTAATATCTATATGAGTGTTGGACTTCACCCTACACCAGTTGCGGGGGCGTTAATGATGAGAATCTTTGTGGGGGTGAGAAATAATAATGTTAATTTTAAATGCCCAGCGAAGCGGACGGGTACAGCTAGTCTTCTTTAAATCTGAATACGAAATATGAAAGTTTTCATGTGGATTCATATACATACGTCGAAACGACAGTTCTAGTGACATCGTAAATCAATCCCATTGGGTAGTTATTACAAAGTATTGTTTAAAAAAACTTCCCACAATCAACCGACATAAGCTACAGTTTGTAATGTGTTACGTGGACCGTAAGCTTACATTCGGGACAATAAGTTTTTTGTTTAATGATTGAAAGATTACTAGTGGCTTGAAGGCCTTTCTAGTTTCACTAGGGAAGGTGGGCGAGCAAGGGCTCAGCCAGGAGGGGTGAGATTTACTAACAGCTACCCGAGCGCCCTCAAAGGAGACCTAACAACTCAAGAGTAGCTGCTTCGCGAATGAATTTACTACCGGTCCGGAATAGCGATCCGCTGAAAAGTCCGGCGAGAAACTCAGCGGGCTGATGTTTAGGTTAGGTGGGACAATAACGTGTCTTCTCAGAATCCGAATGCCATTTTGACATCACACATACAATACATTTTACAGCTACTCATCTCGGACAAGAATCGAAACAAAATCACGTGCTTATATTACACAATGTACTGTAAGAGATAAAATAAGGAAAAAGAAGGCCTGGGATCGCAAACTCAGCGGTAACTACGCATCACACTTCCACACGTGACGCATGTAATTAGTTAATCAAAGTCGTCGAAGCTGTATTATTGTTTACATTGTTTTGTGAGAGCGAATCGTGTTCTCCTTGCGTTAAATACTGTCATCATTGGTTTTGTTAGTTTAATAAAATTATTATTACTAGAGGTCCCGCAGTAGTCGAAATTCGACTATAATTAATTGGAATTGTAAGTTTGTACACTATTATGATTGTATTTTATACTTCTATAATCACAAATTTCGCCAAGACTACACTATAAAAAATATTAACAAAGACAACAAATATTTAATCTATTCTCAATTTGACAACAGACGTCAAGAACAAAAGTTTGACAATAAATAGTATGCATGCGTGTGTGCGTCAAATACATGGTATGTAGTGTGTGTAATGTTTTCTTTATTGATTTACTGTATCTTTTATGCAGTATTTAAAAAAAATATTAGCATTGTGCACTTCTTCTCTATATTCTCTATAAGTGTGGAAAATTTTATACTCTTCCGTCTGCGAAATTTTCGTAAAAAGGGATACAAAGTTTTTGCTTCACGTATTAATATATAGATAACACAAGTTGTTTAGTTATATTCGGCGCTATTAAAACTGAAAACTTATTACAGTAATATTAAAAAAAAAAAACCTAACATGTATATTTACTGATACTAATAAAAAACTTTGATTTTATGATAGCTCAATTATATCTCGAATTTTATTAAGTGGTTTGAGAAGGTAATGAACTCCGATTCTCTCTCTTTTTTTTACCTAAGCTTGATAGCCTTGAGAGGTTATTTCAGCGTAACCTTAACTAGTAGGTGAGCTCACGGGGCTCAAACCGGAGTGATGGTAACACTGACCCTAGCAGGAGCAGTGCTTCGCAGAATCTACCACCGGATCGGAAACGCGACCCACTGAGAAGATCCGACGAGAAACTCAGTGGGCTAAATTGTCTTATCTCGCTCAACATTAGTATTTAGAATGCTTACTGCGTCATATGGCTGCTGATCGTTAGATGGTGGTATTAGTCCGTCCCACTGCGAGCTGTCCCATGGCTCCGAGAATACAGTTCCATCGTCACTTGCCTGAAACAAAATCCATTGCTATTTATAATGTATACTAATATATAAATCTACAGTGGTTTTTACGGATGTTCCGTTATAAATACTGAACCATGAATTCGATTGACTTGAAACTTGGTATCCGTGTAGGAAATACAGGTACTTAATGGATAGGCTAATATTTATATGAGTGTTGCACTCCCTACACCAGTGGCGGGGGCGTTAATGATGAGAATCTTTGTGGGGGTGAGAAATAATAATGTTAATTTTAAATGCCCAGCGAAGCGGACGGGTACAGCTAGTATACTTCTATAATTAATCACAGATTTCGCGAAGACTATACTTTAGACAAATATTAATAAAGACAAACAATATTTAATCTATCCTGAATTTGACCAGAGATGATAAGCAATAAGAAAAGTTTGACAATAGTCAAATAGTATGCATGCGCGTGTGTGTCAAATATATAGTAGTGTGTGTAATAGTAGTGTTTTGTTTATTGATTTAATGTATTTTTAATGCATAATAAAAAAAAGTATTAACATTCTGCACTCCTTCTCTATATACTCTATAAGTGTGGGAAATTTCATACTCCTCCGTCCGCGCAATTTTCGTAAAATGGGGTACAAAGTTATTGCTTCACGCATTAATATTCACAAATAACAAAATACCAAATCATAGAAGTAGAAGTACTATATTTAGAAGGTTTTACCGAACCGTGATTGAGAACTTTGAAACTCAATCTCATTCATGTCTTTTGTACCTCTAACGATGCATTTATTCAATTCTTAATTGATTTAGATTTGTATACGTGCTTTCGCGGGTCATATAGTTGTCAATGTTTGTCGCAGACCGCCATATAACACGGATGCCACTACCAAACTTAATAATTAAGGTCGAATTCTCAATTGTATTGCGTATTAGTTCTGGTGCAGATATCTAACTGTATGAGAGTAAGCTTATCCTAGATGTTTATGATGAAACGTGAAATGCAATAATAGAAGAGCTATCCTAAGATTGTTAGATATTAGATAAGTTATTGATTTGGCCTATTAAATCAATTTGACTAGGACCTCATAGTCAAATTAATTCCGAGCAATAATTAAAAAGCATTGCTCTAATTTTCCTACACAGTATACCTAATTCTCGGTTCATTTTATTATTTTTGTCCCAAACAGTGGATTAAGCAGATGTGTTAAATGATCTAAAAAAGATTTTGATATATTTCACGACAAGTTATGACGCCTTAACATTTATTAAATAATAATATTTAAATTATCGTTTCGCTACTGGATAGATACGGTAAGAGAAAATATTTAACAGTGCATGTTGCCATATTGTAAGAGCGTGCAGATAAAACCATTAAAATGAAAATTTTAACATTTTTAAATAGTGCGAGGGAGAATTCATTATAGATTTTGTTAACATGCGAGTGAGAAATAAATATACCATCGATCGTGTTTAGTTACAAATTAAATTTAGACGAATAGCAACTGTTCAATGTAACTTCAAATTAGAAAATATTTTTTTGTAATAAGTATGGAATATCCGTAGAATTGTCCGTAGTTTTATTAACTTCTTCAAGGTCATTGGCACATATGTGTACGTTTTTTTAATGATTTATAATGCTACGCTAATGGCCACATACGCGGACATATTTTTTATGAATATTCAGTGCGTTTGTTACTTTTTTACTTATTGAGTTATTTTCAATATGAAATAAGCAAATCTTAATAAAAAATAGAAACTAAATTCATATTTTTTTACTTAAACAAAATTGTCCCTGAAGAGGTTAAGAATTTATTCGTTTTTTATGTTTGCTTTGTATCGCCATATTTCAATGTATCTATAGTAGTGTGTAAATATATAAAGTGTTGTTGTGTTAACCTGTTCGGATAAAGGCCTCAGCTCGTGTACGTTGTCATAGCAAGAAGCGCGCGGAGGAGACCTCACTTCCTCCGGTAAAGCTGCTGGTTGAGAATTGAGTCTCAATTCGGGTAGCCTGATGAAGAATTATTGAATTATTGATTTTAACGCATATTAATGCAATACTTAAGCATCGTAAGTTGTTGTGGTCTAAAGGATAAGACGTCCCGGTGCATTNGATAAAGGCCTCAGCTCGTGTACGTTGTCATAGCAAGAAGCGCGCGGAGGAGACCTCACTTCCTCCGGTAAAGCTGCTGGTTGAGAATTGAGTCTCAATTCGGGTAGCCTGATGAAGAATTATTGAATTATTGATTTTAACGCATATTAATGCAATACTTAAGCATCGTAAGTTGTTGTGGTCTAAAGGATAAGACGTCCCGGTGCATTAGATGCAACGGTGTTCGAATCCCGCAGGCAGGTACCAATTTTTCTAATGAAATACGTACTTAACAAATGTTCACTATTGACTTCCACGGTGAAGGAATAACATCGTGTAATAAAAATCAAACCCGCAAAATTATAATTTGCGTAATTAGTGGTGGTAGGATCTCCCGTGAAACCGTTCGTGTACCACTACCCTGCCCATTTCTGCCGTGAAGCAATAATGCGTTTCGGTTTGAAGGGTAGGGCAGCCGTTGTAACTATACTGAGACCTTAGAACTGCTATGGGCTGCTATGGGCTCTAGTAATCACTTAACACCAGGTCGGTTGTGAGTGAGCCCGTCCACCCATCTAAGCAATAAAAAAAATAATGTCATTAGTCCGTTCAGTTAATTTATTACAATAAACGAGTATTGTCTAGCAGTATTATTTGGCCCCAATCTCTTCAACTGAATACTTCTGCATACTTTAACCATTCGTTATATTCCTATCTAATTGTGATTGACTTAATAATGCCAATCAAGCTAAAGGATCGTTGACACCAACCTACAATCCAAATGTGTTAATGGTAATTTTATTTTAAACTAGTATAGAAGATCGACTCTATTGCAGTTAACAAGTTAAATAGAATTTCTTTCAAAAACTTGATATCTTTTGATCCAAACTACCGACCTTAGCCTGAAATTCTTCTATGTTATAGGTACCCTAGACATATACCTACATGTAAAACGAGCATTAAAACTAGACTTCGAAAAGAAACATTTTAATAGTTATTGAATCTAACTCGGACTTCAGGGTAAATTACCCATAATTACTTACAAGACAAACAAGGAAAAAGAAATGTGGCGTAATCGACAATATTTTATATATTGCGTAGATGAATGAAGGCACGAACGCATAAGCAGTAACCGGAGCCCACAGATATCAAAAATGAATATTAAAAAAAAAAAAAAAAGACATGCCCGCTGAGTTTCTTGCCAATTTTTATGAATTGGCGGTAGTTCTTTTGACGTTCAACAAGTATGTACTTTCATTTATGTTGAAATTTTTTTTTTTGATTTGATTTAATCAGAAAGTGAATACGATGAGACATGAATCTGTATTGCAATTGAGACTGGCATTACCTAGTACTACTACCTACGATGCACCCACTACCCCCTCTAAACCGAAATGCAAGTCTGCTTCGAGGAAGAATTAGGTGAGATAGTGGTACCTACTCGTGTGGTTTCACAATACGCCTCCCCACCAATAAACTATTACTATACACGAGACCTTAGAACTTATATCTCAAGGTGGGTGGCGCATTTACGTCGTAGATGTCTATGGACTCCAGTAACCACTTAACCCCAAGTGGGCTGTGAGATGGTCCACCCATCAAAGCAACAAAAAAAAATTAGCTAATTATAATATGAAGCTGTCACAATTAAAAAAACAAGGATAAATATACGAGTATGTTATAATACCTTTGTGCTACCACTTGGTGTACCGTCAAGTTTTTGGATTCATCATCAACTCCACTCAACCTACATTCCTGTTCAGCTAGTGATGGAAAAGTTCCGCTTTCACCGTTACCGCTTTCGTCTTGTTTATCTGGAAATTTAAAAAGAAATTTTATTTTCTTTACCTACCATCTTAGTCTCTATATATAATTTGTGTATTATTCCAATCTCATTTTGTTGTGTTCTTAAACGAACTTCCTTTCCTAAGGATAAGACGTCCGGTGTATTCGTATCGAGCGATGCGATTGTACCGATATTCGAAACCCATAGGCAGGTACCAAAAGAAGAAGATTTTCCCATTGAAGGAATAGCATCGTGTAATCATACCCGCAAAAACTATAAATTGCGTAATTATTGGTGATAGGGCGTCGTGTGAGTCCGCACGAGCACCACCACCTTGCCTATTTCTGCCGTGAAACAGTAATGCATTTCAGTTTGAAGGTTGGTGCAGCCGTTGTACTATAAAAACTGAGGCCTTAGAGCTCAAGTCTCAAGGTGGGTGGTGGCATTTACGTTGTAGACTACTGTAGTCTCCGGAAATCACTTAACACCAAGCCGTGAGCTCATCCACCCGTTTAACCAATAAAGACATCAAAAGAGTCATAACTCAGAATGCTTAATAAAAGGCGAGTTAAAACTTATTTTAGAACCCAAAATATAGATCAAAAGTGCTTAGCTTTAAGGTAAACACTGAGTTGGATCACTGAGGCAAAGGCAAAACAATAAATCGTGCGAAAGCATCTAATCTACGTAACAGTATTGGGAGTGCGAAACAACGCTACGTCTACTCGTCTACTGCGAGTTACGTAAACACTGACTTATGAACTCCCAACTGGAATCAACGGTCCAAGTGTCGTTCTTGCCTGAGGACTTAGTGTTGACGCGGGGCGGCTGTACGGGCTTCACCTTTGGTTTGCTTCGAATCGACACCAGGTTGTCAACTGAGGATGACGTGTTCGGTGATGAGGCTGTTGACAAATCGAATTTTAATTTTAACTTTTATACTGAGATCTTATAACTTATATCTCAAGGTGGGTGGCGCATTTGCGTTGCAGATGTCTATGGGCTCCAGTAACCACTTAACACCAGGTGGGCTGTGAGCTCGTCCACCCAACTAAGCAATAAAAAAAAAACTGTTTTATCATTTTAGGTCTTAGGCTTCTATTCTTTTAAATACACCTTCAACTACGGCTACTGAGGCAACCCTCAATCCTCTTCTAAAGTAGTAGAATCCTGTTCCAATTTTCTTCCTGCTCTTGCCTCAACGTCGGTCTTTTATACAAATAATAATCAATGTTTATGTATGTTTATTATTTTATGCTAAACTTTTTCCATTTTGATGAATCTTTTAGTAAAGTTACAGTAGTAGCAATACAATTGTAAATAGTATTGGTAATTTTGTTAGGTACTTAATCAACATACGACAGCTGGGGCATGAGAAGTATAAAGAAACCGAGTGTTTATTATTTAAATAGTGCATGCCAGTACTAACTAACAAAAACGGTGAACATCAAATAATAATAGACTCAATTGCTTAAAAAATAGAATTAAAATTCCCTAATAAACATTTTGGTAAAGATAATGTGTTGGTCGTCTCTATTATCTGTACAAAAAATTAAGTAGTAAAGGATTGCCAGGTAGGAGATGATAATTATAACCTATTGGAAGCCCAAAAAGAATGTTGTCAGGTAGATAACAATGTTTAATAGTTTGGTAGTAAACAACAAGCCGTAAAAAAATCGATTATGTTGTTGTACAATTGGGTTGGGTCTCAATTGTTCTAAGTAATAACTTAGCGAATTCCAAATTGTAACTTTTAAATCTGAATGAAATATACATTTTTTTTAATAGACGTAATTTTTTTTTAAAGAAGGCACAGATGCAGTCATAAGGCACAGAGCTCGCCTGATGGTGAATAATTGCTAATGGCGGCAATGTTGTTAAGCCTTTAGAACTGTTTTTGTCTTGATTTACAAATAAACCTCATTTGAAGGGCATGACTTGATTAAGATGTTAAAATGAAGATAATAGATTCATTTGAAACAAGTTCTCTCTCTGAAGTCCCTCTACATAGATCGTTTATTATTGGCAATTTCGCCATATTTCTCAAAATGTACGGTGATGTTTCGCTCTATTTCTGGGTTTCAATAACCGTAATATAAGGTGTGCTGTTTTGCCAGCTCCTCTACCCTAAGCCAATAAAAGACAATACTCACGAGATAATTCCTCGATGCTGTGCATATCCCGCAGCGGATAGTAAGGATGGTTTTGATTTGGTGGTTCAGAATAACGTTGAGATAAACTCAAACCGACACGGATCAATTTACGTCGTTGTACTGGTGGCAGCAACCCAGCCTGTTAAACAATGATAGAATAAATTATTTTAGGGAAAATATTTTGCAATAAATGGTTTGAAACTCATTAATAATGATTAAGTAAGGAAAAATACACAATCCGATTATTACACAAAGTACAAATTTAGTTTACCTCTTTTAGAGCGTCGACTGGATCAGTATAATACGGACTACCAGTATTATCTTTATCCGATTCATCGAGATTCGATTGCTTCATATCATCCTCCAATTTCACAGTTTCCATACTTTCAGTGTTGTGATTTTCTCGATTCTTAAGTGCAGCTTCTATTTCTTCAGTAAACTTTTTATTCATATTTAATGAGATATTAAGTTTATCTGGCCTCTTTGGTATAGCTTCACCCTTACTGTTTGTTGTCGCTATTATTTCATTGGAGCCTTTAAAATTTTTCTGAAGTGAACCATCGGATAAAGTTTTCTTTTCGTTTAGACTTTCATTTGAATTCATTATAAGAACGTTTTCTTTTTCCAAAATCGATTGTGTACTTTTTGCTGTATTCAATTTGGCTGTAAAAATATAGTATTTGATAAAGCTACCGAGACGATAATGTTCTAGAAAAAAGTTGTCATGTTGTAAATTATTTAAAATGTATTATATAATACAGAAATATCATACGTAATGTGTCAGGTAATAAATCGGGGCGTTTGCTCTTCATAATGCCGTTATTGACATTGTTTTCACCGTCGGGCTTCATTGGCTTAAAAGTGGAACAATTGTTACTTTCCGGTCCCCAAATATCTTCATAATCGGACACTTTGTCCATCAATGAACTTCTATAGTATATACCCGGTGATTCTAGGATGTCTGATTCCTGAAGTAAAAAAATCAGTATTTTATATATACAGACACGACTGAGATAACCGTTATTTTTATATATTTGAAAAGTGATTATAAATAACAAGTTTATCAATGTACAAACACATGCTGTTAGTAATGAATTATTTTACAATACTCATATCCAACATCCACTCCAATAATATATCAGTCTATTACTCTACCTGATAATGTCTGGATTCTTTTCTTAGCGAGTGCTTACTCCTCCTTGATCTGCCCGATGGTGTTGTGCTCGATGTGTTGGTTGTAGGGGACAAAATTTTTTCTCTATCTTTGCCTATTACGGGAGATGTTATTGACTGATTGGATCCAGGGGATAATACGTTTTTCGTAGTTATAGGTGAACTCCTTGATATGGGAGAGAAAAGTTCACTCTTGTTGTTCTGGCTGACGGGAGAAAAGACACTGCTTTTCGAAGATATAGTATCGTTAGATAGTGGAGAATTAATTTGGCTTGTTGGCGAAAATATTCCACTCGTAACGGAATTCGTTCCATTTGGAGAAACAAGATGGTTAGGAACAAAACTGTTTGTAGATGTCGTCAAGCTATTTATAACGGGATCAACAAATTCTGATGTATTCATTTGGGATTGTGGTTCAGACAGTGATCCAGGTTCTGCAGCATTTTGTTCAATCTCCTGCCTTTTGAAGCTTCCATGTGAACTAGTAGTTACACTGACGCATTCCCCCTCAGGTGACATACGATGTATTAAATTCTATACCGGAACAAGGAAGAGTAAAATTGAGAAATGTCATCATCATTACAGCAAATACGTTAATGTAATGTTAGGAAACAAAAGCAACAGCATTCGGGCACTTTAATAAGAATTCGTACATGCAGTAAGCATACAAATAAAAATAACGCCATGCGTGACTTCCATTAATCCTCACCTGACTATTTCCATTACATTCAGCGGCATGTTTTGTGTCTTCAATTACATTGAATCCATTATTCATATTATTGCGATTATTAACCGTATTAGATGCAAGCGTTAGTTGCAGTTTTTCATTTTGTATACTCTCATTGGTTGCATTGTTATGAGTTTGTGTATTATTAACGCTAAATGTGACTGTTGTAGTGACTGTTATGTTTCCATTCTGTGATGCTTTGTTAATCGGAATGAAAGCTAATGCTTCTGATTTAGGAGATATGGACGTCTTTGCCAAAGGAGGTTTGGTCCAACGCGGGGGAGGAGGTGGAGGAGTAGTTTTCACATTAATTATTTGAGTAGGAGAGGATCGCGTGTTTGTCGTAGGAAATGTATGAGGTTGTGTTATATGAGCCTGAAAAAATGTGAAGCGTTCATTACAATAAAAATNGTTAATCGGAATGAAAGCTAATGCTTCTGATTTAGGAGATATGGACGTCTTTGCCAAAGGAGGTTTGGTCCAACGCGGGGGAGGAGGTGGAGGAGTAGTTTTCACATTAATTATTTGAGTAGGAGAGGATCGCGTGTTTGTCGTAGGAAATGTATGAGGTTGTGTTATATGAGCCTGAAAAAATGTGAAGCGTTCATTACAATAAAAATAAATTAAAATTATATTAATACAACACCGATAAGCTTTAGCAAATTTTCAAATCTACTTACTGTACTAGAAATAAGGTTTAAAGTATTTGGTGGGGTTGGTCTCGGAGCTCTGACAAATGCACTGCTTGGTTTTGCTGGCGGCGAAGGAGCAACGCGTCCTTTAAAAGTACTTAAATTTTGATTCTGACTCGGTGGGGAACCTGATATATCTATAGGAGACATTTTTAAAACTACATTTTGATCTTTTTCTGAGCTTAAGATCTGTTCTCTTGAATTCGTTCTTGTACCTAAATAAAAACAAAATATTAGGAAATTTTGAAAAAAATAACCTAAGCTACTTTCTCTAGATCAACATTTACTTACTAGCATTAAAACTACTAAGACTGGATCCGGTGTCAGATGGAGTCACTGCCATGGGTATGACTCCATTTGCAAGTTGACATGGAGAAAGAATGTTTTGTGCGTTGCTTTTGGAATTCGCCATCGGGTACCCCCAAAACTCCTGACCCAGTAGTGCTAAGGAACTTAACTGATGCCGACTCTTAGCTTCACGAAGCGGACGAGGAAGTTGTAGTTGCACTGGTAACTCGTCACTGGAAATGGAAAATAAATTAAATACCATTTGTTCACATTAAACATCAACAGTATTTTCAAATTTGAACAATTTAATCTTTTGTTTCAAGGTGGAGGTTGTATTTACGTTGCGGACTATTATATCTAATGGTCTTAAGAGAGCAGTGAGCTCATTAAATACTTTTAAAAAAATAGAAGAATAACTTAAACCAAAAATTCATTTTATTGATTGTATAATATAACAGCACCTACCAACACTGTGAGTAATGAGCGATCAGTTCAGGTATATTGTCGAAGCGGTTGTGTGAAGTTTCAAGACTTATGCGGCCTCCTGACGCTTGGATCAGATAATGCTCTATGTAAGGACCCTTATCGGCTGGCAAACGGACACTTATCGCCATTGTGTCAGGCTGACTGGACTGACGAACCACGAAGTTCTGGAAATGAATTAGGTTTGATTTTTAACTACAATGATATAGATAGTTTAGGTAATATAAAGAAATTTTCACAATTAAAAGTGTAAGCACACTATTTAGATGCAAAGCCCACCGAACGAATTATTTGATGGGATTCAAAAGGCTGCAAAAAACGGGAGATTGTAGGGAACTATAGTGTCAATTCTTACTGATGTACATCGTATTACGTGACGTTTATGTTTCGAGAAATAATTTTTTAAGGGTGCTTGCTTATTTAAACTCCAGGAAAACCCAAAAACTTACCCCTTCTTCCTTTCCCTGTAGAAGATGAAACGCTCCTGCCCTCTGTATCCCGGGAAGGAACCAGACCGGATGTGTCCTGATCAGTCGCTCCAAAACACCTATATCGCATGGTGGTTGTTCCTCTGAACACGAACCTGACGATGTCACCGACGAACAGTCACCTCGAGCTCCCTCGCCGTCTGACGACAGGCTCTCGCGACTCTGGAATTAGTCGTTCGCAACATTACTTAATGATTTTTACATAAAATATAATATAGGAGAATCACGTTCATCATTTCATTCATTAATTCGGAGATCTAGGAGGCCAGTTTCCACTATTCTTCACACTTATATTTTTGAGCCGAGAAACTGATTCGCTGAATAGCTTGAAAGTTTAAACCGTTTGTCCACAATTGTGCAATTATACATATGGCCCTAGTTTTAATGCATTTTAGTCAGTATTTGTTAGTCTAGGGCCCGTGAAGGTTGAGACATAATTCGAAACTGTTATTCATACTTGGACTTAATGTCTAAAGTTATGCGGTGGTATTTTGTTGCGATTTGGTCTTCGATAACGACTTAGTGGGCCGTCATTTACTCTACCTACGACTGAATTGCGAAAGATGGCGGTTATAGTTGCATAGCTAATATATTTAGTCAATTTAAGAATGTCGGTTCCTTGATTGAACAGTTTCTACTAACACAAATCCCTGCAGTGGTCCCTGTTAGAGATGGCATAATTATGGCATTTGTTGGATAAATACGTGTAAATATAATTTTATGATTCAGTCCTACCTATTTTTGTTTTCAAAGCATACAATATCTACAATAAGATACAATATCTATCATTGGTGTCAGTCTAATACAGTTCAAACTTCGACTTTTGTCTTGGGTTAATCCAACTTACCATTAAGTGTTTATGAATTGATTGTCAGAATTTTCCGGATTACAGAAATATTTTTTTTACTAATTTTCATATATTTGTATGAATTCAGATTCCCAATGCATATTACTCCTCTGTTTAAAAGTAAGATACAAGTGTTTGTTTAGTTTAATTAACCAAAATGAAATATGTGATAGAAACATAACAAACATATTAAAGTCGACAATATGGATCATAAAACGCGGTGAAATTGTCACATTTATAGTTATTCATCATCATCATCATCATCATCATCAGCCTTTATCTGCCCACTGCTGGACATAGGCCTTCCCCAATGCCTTCCACATAATGCGGTCCTCCGCCTTCCGCATCCAACGACTTTCCGCCGTGCGCACTAAGTCGTCAGTCCACCTGGTTGGAGGACGCCCCACGCTCCTTGTACCCATCCGTGGCCTCCATTCGAGGACTTTCCTCCCCCACCTGGCATCGCTGGCTCGACAGATGTGACCGGCCCATTGCCACTTCAGCCTGCTAGCTTTGAGAGCTATGTCGTCGACTTTGGTTCTCCGTCGAGTTTCTTCGTTCCGGATTTTGTCCCTTAGAGAAATACCTAGCATAGCTCTCTCCATCGCCCGCTGTGCGACTCTTAACTTATGGGCCAGCCCTGCCGTCAGTGTCCAGGTTTCCGCGCCGTAGGTCATAGCGGGGAGAATGCACTGGTTAAAGACTTTTGTCTTCAGGCATTGAGGAATTTGCGAGGTGAGGATTGCACGGANCCGTCAGTGTCCAGGTTTCCGCGCCGTAGGTCATAGCGGGGAGAATGCACTGGTTAAAGACTTTTGTCTTCAGGCATTGAGGAATTTGCGAGGTGAGGATTGCACGGAATTTCCCAAATGCCGACCAACCCAGTCGTATGCGTCTCTCAATCTCTGTATTGAAGTTACCCCGGCCAAGCTGGATAGCCTGACCGAGGTAGACAAAGTTTTTTACCTCTTCAATGACTGCATTCGAGATGGTAACTTGGCCCGGGACGATTTTATCATTGAACATGACTTTTATTTTTTTATTTTTTATTGCTCAGATGTGTGGACGAGCTCACAGCCCACCTGGTGTTAAGTGGTTACTGGAGCCCATGACACCTACAACGTAAATGCGCCACACACCTTGAGATATAGTTCTAAGGTCTCAGTATAGACTTTCGTCTTGTCAAGGTTCATCCACAGTCCCACGCATCGGGAAGCAGCATTGAGATCGTTGAGCATACGACTGAGGTCCTCCAGCGATTCCGACATTAAGACTATGTCATCGGCAAATCGAAGGTGTGACATGTACTCTCCGTTGACGTTGATTCCACATGTTTTCCAGTCCAGCGTCTTGAAGACATCTTCAAGTGCAGCGGTGAACAGTTTCGGAGATATAACNATCGGGAAGCAGCATTGAGATCGTTGAGCATACGACTGAGGTCCTCCAGCGATTCCGACATTAAGACTATGTCATCGGCAAATCGAAGGTGTGACATGTACTCTCCGTTGACGTTGATTCCACATGTTTTCCAGTCCAGCGTCTTGAAGACATCTTCAAGTGCAGCGGTGAACAGTTTCGGAGATATAACATCTCCCTGTCGGACACTGTTATTCGGCACGTATAATTATTTTAGTCTCTGTATTTAATCTGTGGTACCGTAGAATGTAACGAAAGAAATTTCATATTTATGAGCATCTTTATTAACAGTTTGCTTAACTATTTCTTTTTATTGTAGCATACGCTTAAGTTCTGAACTTGCTTAGTAATACTTTTATTTCAATACTAGTAATTGTTTACCTTTTTCTTAGAAAGTTTATAATAATGATATCACTGATATTAATATATAATATTAAAACAGTCTCAACAACTACGATTTAGGTTCAAAGTGAATTAAGCAACCATATTATATAATAAACCTTTATTTCAAAGCCATCTCTATCTCATCATCATCACCATCATTTATCTATCTACCAATCTTAGGATTGTTACAATTATGTTATACTACTCGGAAAACTGCTGTATTGTTTGTTTTACTCGTGCAAATTTTGACAAAGCTTGTAACATGACAAATAAAAACACAAGATATTTGACAGATGCCTGAATCTCGCTTAAGACATTTTCAAGATAAGCTTGCATATATACAAGTTCCAAGCAACAACATTCGGAGCGTTGGCCTACCGAGGAATATTACCCGCTCGTTAGAAGATCTCTTCGTCGTAATTCCTAAAGTAATAAACAGACATAGCTCATAGACAAAAATTCATAATCTATAAATTTATAATTAAGAACAGAAAATCATCAAAATCACATTTTAGTATCAATAATTACTTGATCGACTATTCTTAAATTACATCATTTATTATTCAAGTTAAATCAGTCAAGTTGTAAATGACATGTGAGGCTTTTGGGATTTCTCAACAAATTACATACTTTTTTGAGTTATGCCAGTTAAGCCGTCTTCGCGCTAAATTTTAATCCTGACATTTTACACGCCAATAGTTCTCCGCAATCGGACTCATTTGATAACAGAGCGAAGCAACATTGCATGCAAACACACATGGATTGAGAAAGGGAGAGCCGAGCAACATGCAACTAAATCTTAAAAATTGAAACGTAACCAAATTGACGACCGCTGTTGAAAATTTTATTATACGAAACAATTAGAGTGCAAGTGAATCTAGAACATTGCACTAGACTAGGAGCTCCATGTGGCAGGCGCAGGTGCGTATGTGCAATTAAGTACTCATTTGTTTAATCCTAGACGTACATTGGGGACCTAGGATACCTTGCTGGGCATGTTCCGTGTCCGTCCCCGGGATCAATTGGTTTGTCCGTACCCAGTGCATGCGTTATGAAGGTAACCATTTTTTTTATTTATTGCCTTTGCAGGCAGACGAACATACGGCCCACCTGATTGTAAGCGGTTACCGTCGCTCAGGGACGTCAGCAATGCCAGGGGCCCAAGCCGCTGCCTACCAATGAGTACTCTCCGCAAGCCTCCGGCTAATTATTTAGCATGTGAGTCACCGGAGCCCATGCAAATTCCAAAGTGAATGTTGCAATGAGATCGATGTTTCAATTTTATTTTAGAACAAATATCTCACTGCTCAAAGCGCAACGAATATCTGCTTCGCGACAAAATCAGACCAATTCCTGTGCGGGCTCATAATACTGTGTTCATGTTGTCTCGATATTATAAATATATTCATTATGATTCTTCAGTTTGTGGCTTGTGGTTTGAGAAACAGTGGTTTTCTAAGCAGGACATATTCGCGTATATTCTCTCCTTTTTTGACAATAAAAACGTCGTTACAGGGGAAAACCCCTCTATGTGCGTTCATAATATCACGAAAATGATCCACTAATTGGGCGGTTTATGTATATTGTATTGGGTAAATTCATGTAAGTCCAATTATACCTTTGAAACTGAATGTGCGGGCGGGGGCTTACCGTTCAATAGAGAGAGGTCTTTTACAGGCTTTATGCTTTTATGAATCAAAGCTTTTCGGAAATATACGTAGGTATATATTGAGGTAAATTTAAAATTGTTCCATGACATTTGTAGAAAAACATTCAATTAAAAATAAGCATGTAGGCACACATTTTGGTTGGTTTTATTTAATACTGGCGACCCGCCCTCGCTTCGCTTCGGAAACATTAAAACACATGAAACCAAAAAAATTAAATAATTTTTTTTTTTTAAAAAGTAGCCTATGTTCATCAGGGACAATGTCGGCTTCTAATGGAAAAATAATTTTTCAAATCGGTCCAGTAGTTTCGGAGCCTATTCGAAACAAACAAACAAACAAATCTTTCCTCTTTATAATATTAGTATAGATATAGATCATGTAATTGGACTACTTGTTTTGAAAAATAAGTTAAATAAAAGCAAACAATGATTTCAATAGAATATCACTGAAAATAAAGGAAATCTCAACGTAACAAAAATGTAAACATCAAAGAAGGTTTAAAAAATCGTACAATTTCATAAATTGGCATCGCGTCTCGTGTCACTTCTGAATATTTTCGCTGTTTATATGTTAAAGTTATCCGACCTTCAGTAACAAGACGAACCTTATTGTGGGAATGGACCTTATATTTGATTCCAGGATGATGCGGAATTCGGCCCTCCTTTTTTCTTCTGATGTTTTTTATGAATTTGAAATAGCCGGCGGTCAAACGTTTTCCTCTTTCGGTATTGCGAAATTTTTGTGTGCTTTAAGGGCGGATGAAAATTTCATTTCGGAGTGAGGCTCTCAAATGTGTTTTCTATTAAAATATAAATATAAAAAACTCTCTGAGCGTTTTATTTTTATTTATTTATACTTATTGTACACAAAAAGAAAATACAAAAAAAAAACAGATTTAAAGAATGTCTAAATACTATGTACAAAGGCGAGCTTAACTCATTCATGAGTTCTCTTCCAGCAAACCATTAGCAGAGAGAAATACGATGTATAAGAGGGGAATAGTGTACAATATAAAAGCTATTAAAGCATGATTTTTAAACAAAGCTTTAAAAAAAATGTAATATAAAATGAAAAATACATATAAATAAACATATATAAAACAATAACTTAAATACAATTAAAGTGACAGGAAATGTTTCTTCATTTGACTGTTAAAAACTTCTAGAGAGTTTTCAACGTAATTAGATAATAATTTTGAAATTTTAACTTTAATTTGGCAATTCAATACAGATTCGAAAACTATAGCTGGATACATAAATCGAAATATTATATGTTGCAAACATTTTATTTACATAATGATATAAATAAATACCAGAAATTAAATAATCGTTTTATTATATGTAATAATAGTTGTAAGTGTATTAATAGTTGTTAAAAAAAGATTACAATTGAAACTTAAGATAACCCGTAGATAAATAGTTAAATTAGCATTCGATTATGTTCCGTCACAAAATAACCATTTCAGAGAGATGATTTTTCCATATAGAACCTCGGCGCTGCTTTCTCTCACGTTCAAAGAGAGAATAAATAATAAGCAACATGACACGGCTGAGAAAGGAAAACTGACTTGTGTTCGACGAAAATATGAATCATAATATGCATTAACATTTGCAGCTTAATAACAATAATGGACTATTGTATGGTTTATATACCTTATTCTCTTTGGTGACTCGGCGTATTTTTTTTAAATATACTTATCTTTTTTTTAACAAAACGGATGCTCACTTACTTACCGTTATAAAATTTAAATTTTTCGTAAATACGCGACCCAAACCGACTTAGAATGCATCGCGTGACATCTAATGCGTTACGTGATTTTCGTAAAAAAAAAAAACGGATTTTTGCGATATATCAAAAGTCAATAGCACTAATAGTTATAACTATAGATACCGCCTGTTATGGGCATCTCTGCTATAAATTGTTTTATGTTATTGTTTGTATAGAAATTGAATGATGCGAGAGTGTGCGTGAAAACAATTATTGCACTCGCTATCTACAATAAATAAAACGATAAAATTAATTAACGTTAATATACGGGCTTTAAACTCGCCTATAAAGAGCTAAAAGCGAGACAGACGATCTCGACGAGAAATTAATTCGATGGTATCGGCAACAATAATAACGGCCATGAATCATGGGCCACAAAGGCCCCGTCGGCAAGCGAAGGTGTTAAATTTCGTCGCACAATAGCACCGGAGCGGAGTTCCGAATATCACAGTGGCGCACGGCCGCGGCTTGGGATTTATGCGGAAAGTTGGACTGCAATTAGTTTTCACTGGAGATCGGCGGTTACAATGTGAGGATGATTAAGATTCGTTTGCTATATATGTATGTGAGAGCATGATTTACGTTATGTTATTCGATGATATTGAGCCTCGTTTCCTTGTAAAGCTTACAGTGTAGCGATAAAAATATCACAATTCAATATCATCATCATTATCATTATCAGCCCACAGTCGTCCAAGTTTGGAAATATGTAGGTCTCTCCCAATTTACAGCATTCAGAATTCCATTGTTTAAGAATTTGTGTACATATTTTTACTTAAGGAATGTAGCAGGAAAATCAAATATTTTAAACAGTATTCGTTTCATTCAATATATCGAAAATACTATAAAATTCAACTTTTCAAAATGGAAAATTGTCCCAGACGTCACCTTCCTCCTATCTTTATTTTTCAAGGCAAACTGTCTTCTTACTTTCGAGTGAAACCCGTTATCAAATCAATTTACAAGTTTTCAATCTCTTAAAACGCAGCTGCTGCCGAGGACTCGTGAAAATATACACCACTCGACTTAATGTCGCAAGACACGTTTGCTTTTATGCGACTTTCGAACAGTGTGCAAAGTGGCATCATGTGCAGCGTGCCACCAAATAGCGGTGAGGTTTCTGAACTGGGAAAATAGCACCTGTGGCCGATAACAAACTCTTAATGAGGTAAAAAGTTACGAGCCTTAACACTAATGAGAATTCTATATAGCAAATATATGTCGAATGTCGAAATGGTTTTGATTATTTATCACTACATAGTATAAAACAAAGTCGCTTTCTCTGTCCCTATGTACGCTTAAACTACGCTTAACTACGAAACGGATTTTGATGCGGTTTTTTTAATAGATAGAGTGATTGAAGAGGAAGGTTTATATGTATAATAACATCCATTAACTAGTGGAGAAATCAATAATAAATTATAGTTTCCGAAGCGAAGCGAGGCCGGGTCGCTAGTTATCTATATATTAATACGTGAAGCAAAAGTTTTGTACCCCTTTTTACGAAAATTACGCGAACGGAGGAGTATGAAATTTCCCACACTTATAGAGAATATAGTGAAGGAGTGCAGAATGATATATTTTTTTTAATTATTCATTACTAGTACATTAGATCAATAAAAAAAAACATTACACACACTACCATGTATTTGACACATACTCTATGTTTCTTGTCAAACTTTTGTTTAGTCTGTGGTCAAATTGAGAATAGGTTAAAAATGTTTATTTGTCTATAGTGTAGTCTTCACGAAATCTGTGATCACAGAAGTATAATAAATAGTCTTTGACAATAAAACCATAATAATATTAAAATTTTTAATTTCAATTAATTATAGTCGAATTTCGACTACTGCGGGACCACCCGTTATTATTATTGCTCTGGTTCAGTGAAGGAACTCATGGTAAATGGTGATTTTAAGTGACCTTTAGAGATAAGGTTCAAGAAGGTAGAAGAGATGATTAGAATCACGCGTGCAGCCTCGGAATACGACTTACTATCACTTGAGCACCGGCATGAATGCATCGCTTTATATGAGTACACTGATATTATGTTCAAAGATACATTGAATTTATTACCTATCACGTATAAAGAACTAATTCACTTGTAAGAAATGCGTAAACCATTATGATGGCTATACAATCTATTTTTTTGTTTATTTTCTTTATTTACATTATTAGGTTTTTTAGATTAAACGTAAAATGTTAATAGTTTATGTGTATTTGTTAACATTATACAATTGTATTATTTTAAAATTGTATTATTTTAATGAGTTTTATCTCTTTGCAAATCGTACTTAATCTCCACTGGGGAGGTTTTCGTAGAAATTTAAAGTACATTTAATTTTATCCGTAGCACAATTAAAATCACCGATCTGTTCAACTCGCAAAGAAATGTCTCGAACTTTCATTACTTTTAAGCCCTCGTTACATCCGAGAACTTTTAACGAGGCCCAATCGAATGCAGACAATAATAAAAATATCTTAAATGGCGAGGAGGGACGTGAAACTAACTAGTAACCATTTACTGCGACGGGAATATAATTCGAAGGAGGATTGTTTCGTTAAATTCTTCAGGTTTATTTTTCTTCAGAGGAATTTCGTTTCACAACGACGCTGAAAATTCTAGAACAATGGAATTCTGAGTGCTGTAAATTGGGAGAGATCTACATATTTCCAACATTGGATGACTGTGGGCTAATACCGATATGATGTCAACTTTAACTACTCAACCATATTTTATCGAAACTAAATTGACATAGATAAAAATCCAAAATAATACCAGGCCCAAAAACCTGAGTCACTTAACAAATTATTGAAAAAAATATTCATAAAGAACTATGTAATTGGATATTCGATTATTATAAGTTTGTTTTCTTATTAAACTTGATTTTCTTCTGGTTCAATCACAACGAGCACACGCTGTTTGTGGTCCAGTGGGGATGCAGGGAGGGGTGCACCAGATGACTCACCATGGGGTGGTTAAAATCAATAAGTCGGCTCGACTCGGCTCTCACGATCGTGCTCCGCATTTTTCCGAGTGTTTGCTTAATTAATTGGACGCGATAAATATCTTCGTGTAATTGGTAATTATGTAATCGTCGTGAGTTTCGTTTCCAGTTTATTGTCTTATTGGGATCCTTTTCTGTGCTACCTTTATGGATTTCAGCACTTAATCAATTAGTTTATTTTAATACAGGTCTGTATTGGAAAGGTTTTAGTGAGCGAGCCTAGTGAATCTAGACGCAATAGTTATAAAAATGTTAATACACGAAAAAAAGTTCAGCAAGCAATGTAAAGCAATTGGGAATTACGGTGCGCGCGATCAACGATGTATGGATTATGTACCCGCATCCTTATTCCTAGTTCAACAAAAGGGTAACAAAATATTAACTTATATAATATATAAAAAATAAGTCAAACATTTCCACATAAGGTATGCATCATTGATTATCGGGATCAGTTCCTATCGTTGGAATCAGTTATGTGGTCTGAATGTATGATTATATTTTAGCGAAAAAAGGTACACGTGTTATAATAGACCTATGAACCCTTTATGTTACAATTCTTATTACATTATATTGGTAGACGATATCGCGATTCACGTGAAATCTATAGGCAATATAATGTGAATACCGTCGCGCAACTTGAGACATGAGGCAGTCTTTGTTTCTGGACCCTTCTCTTCAGATCAGAACACAGGAATTTTTGGCGGCAGAAATGGGTAGAATCGTTCTATTGACCTGTATGAACTAATTTAACAATCCCTCTATGAAATATAATAGTAGCACGATAAATTATGCATGGAAATGCATTGTACATTTTCTTAATAAGAAAACATGCACTCGTTGCATTACTAGACTCAGGACTAGTTCATACATACTACAGAACCATTGAATACGAATATTTCTATTGCAAATTCCGTCCAGACGAGTTCTGTCACGGAAACGCCCGCCGCTGTTAATCGTTTCGTGTTGACAATGTCAGTAATGACGAAGGAAAAGTCGGGATTGCCGGAAAATTGTGAGATATCTATACTAATATTATAAAGCGGGAGAATTTGTTTGTTTGAACGCGCTAACGCCGGTCCGATTTGAAAAATTCAGTGTTAGATAGCCCATTTATTGAGGAAGGCTATAGGCTGATTTGCGGCAGAAATGGTAGGGTGATACCCACCCGTTCCGTACAGCCAGTAATTATTAGAGACAGAAGCCACGACGTGAATGTTATCGTCCGTTTTTAAACCTGAAGTTGTCTCAATTGTTTTTTTTTATTGTTCTCCATAATGTTTGGTTCGTAATTCAAATTCGCTCAAAAATCAGTAACTCGAGTAAAAAATAAATTCTTACGGTAGTCCCTTTCGAGCTCATATTATGCTCATACCTGTAAGATCAATTCAAGCACAAGGTATCTGAGTAACAAAAAAGTAGGCATATTTATTATTTCTGCTTTCATTACCTCTTTGTATTTTCACTGTAGTTAAGTTTACTAATTAGGTACTATGTGTTTATAAATTATATCCCAAATGACAATTTGTTTACAAAAAACATTTCTTTCAATTAAAACAATACGCAACAAAACTTAAAATTTACGTGTGCTTTAAGTAATTTTCATTTGGCGTTTAATGGCGACGAATAGCAGTTAACTCAGTCCCTTGGTCGAACTCGAGGGTTAATCGTCAACGTAATGGGGCAGTAAGTGTATTGTAATGCTTAATATGTTTTAGACACCCTTTAGTTTGCCGCAGATGTGCTGCGGTACTGTTCGTGGTGGAGATATTAAACATTTAAAACATACCATTCGATAAAATTAAGTCATAACAACGAGTTGTAAGTATGTAAAAAAAAAATTGTTTTTATATAACGCGTGTATGATCTATTTTACGAATTGTTTTGTACGAGTATGTATGGAGGTATGGTATCCTATTTTAAAACAATTTTATGTTGATACTATTATTGATATTTGATACAGATATTTATTAAATTTTCTAGAAACTTTTTTAATTTCATCAAACCTATTAATTAAGGTTAAGCGCGCTAGTGGAACGTAACGTGTCCTTTTTCTGACATGATACTGTCTTCACTAAAGAATATGTAGACGCTAATAAACGCTACAGAAAAAATAATGTTGATCCTAGTTTATTTTATGACTTTGAGTACATTTATTAAGTAAGTAAAATCATAAACTTAATTCTTCAAACGCCCAACAGTTCGGAATATTTCTTATCCTAAAGTCGGCAGATAATAAAATGAGAGCCAAACGATACGACGCTTCAATTTATGGGACATCGTAAAACCGATCTCAGGCAATGACGTTTTCAACTTTTGGCGCCATAAAAATATTGTGAAACCGTAACCATGACGACGTTGGATGTATTTTCGAGCCGACAATCGTTGAAAGGGTTCGGGGTGAACTTAAGTGCGTTGGAAACAAAGAGTACTTTGTACCCCACATACAGGTAAACAACGCATCCATAGTAGAGAATTATTACGGTAATTTCATTTTGTTTATGTATACTACATATGAGGCCGTCAGCAGAGAAGTGGCTTAACCCACAATTTTTCATATTCGTGTTTATGTATTACATTATTTAAAAACATAATAAATTTTGATGCAAAACTGGCCTATACCTAGTTTCAACCATAGATAACAGATGGCTTTGTAAACATTATTTTTGCGGGTATTGTTTTTTCCTGCAAGGGGTTGTCTCCATACTAACTATCCTAAATCCATACTAGCTTAAGCCAATTTTGCGCTGACGACCTCATATATCGATGTTAATATTATAAATACAATAGTAACACTGTCTGCTACGTTCTCATGCATAAACCATTGAATCGATTTCGACATAATTCGGAATGTAGAAAATAAGAAGGTTCTATAGACTACCTTGCATTCCACTGGCGTGCACGTGTCTCCGCTCATGCTATATAAAGAGTAGTGCATGCGTGTCAAGCCACTGGAGGAACTCTAGTGGCTGTCTAATATGACAAATATGAATTCTTTGAATGTTTCTTTTTTTTTAACTGAATAATACAAAAAGTCTAAGCGGATTTGGATGAAATTCACAAAAACAGTTTATGACCTAGATTAATACGACACTTTTATCATGGTAAATAACGGGACGCGGGTAAAAACGGGTATATCTCCTATAATGAATGAATCCTATAAAAAATAATTATAATTTCCGTAATCACTGGCAGTACCTTGTGAGTCCGCATGGGTAGTTACCGCCACCCTACCTATTTCTGCCGTGAAGCAGTAATGCGTTTCGGTTTGAAAGGTAGGACATCAGTTGTATTGTTACAAGTGAGACCTTAGAACTCATGTCTCAAGGTGGGTGGGTGGCGGCATTTACGTTGTAGATGTTTATGGGCTCCGCTAACCACTTAAAATCAGGTGGGTCGTAAGCTCGTCCACCCACATAAGCAATAAAAAAAAACAAGACAATGGCTTCGCTTATTATTGATTTTACGTACCATAGAATCTATAAACTGGTAGCATAATAACCCTTTTACTCGGAAACGTGATTCATTCTTTCTGAAGTATAATTTGATGAGCTTGACCCACGAGGAACGTCTAATTATTCTATAAATATTATGAAAAAGAATTTCAATTTTATTGTTGTGAAATCGTTTTGTGACAGTTTTTATTTCAAGCCACCAAGTTTAATAACCTCTTTACAGAATATCTACCTATATATATTAATACGTGAAGCAAAAATTTTGTATCCCTTTTTACGAAAATTGCGCGGACAGAGGAGTATGAAATTTTCCACACTTATAGAGAATATAGAGAAGAAGTGCATAATGCTAATGTTTTTTTAAAATAATGCATAAAGGATACAGTAAATCAATAAAGAAAACATTACACACACTACATACCATGTATTTGACGCACACACGCATGCATACTATTTATTGTCAAACTTTTGTTCTTGACGTCTGTTGTCAAATTGAGAATAGATTAAATATTGTTTGTCTTTGTTAATATTTTTTATAGTGTAGTCTTGGCGAAATTTGTGATTATAGAATTATAAAATACAATCATAATAGTGTACAAACTTACAATTCCCATTAATTATAGTCGAATTTCGACTACTGCGGGATCTCTAGTATTTTATTTAATTGATGATTTTTAAAAGAGCAGTAATCATATTTGAAAATGTATTGTCCCTAAAACTTTCATATTCTTCTCTTTTCGTTTCGCCCCTTCATAGCGAAACAATATCAACACTTTAATTTTCACAACCTCGTGTTTCATCACGAAAAGAAAAAGCAATATAACACAGTGAAAAGCCAAGTTTTATTGAAATTAGTTTACAGTACGGAACATTGTTTTGCTTATCGGGAGATCTTCATGAAGCGCGCCCGTGTTCTTTTAGAAAATATTCTATGTGTAATTAAAATTTACATCGAATAGAATATTCCGTGAATAATTTAATGGTATACTTCAAAAGTTTCATGCTCAAGTTTGATGTTTAATTTATGGAAAACTACAACTAGATGGGAGAAAATCTACAGCTTTGTATACATATTATGAACAATATTGTTATTTTATTTTAGCTATTGCTAGTAAATTGAAAATTCTTATTGCGTGTGTGTGTACAAATGTGTGTGCTTTTTTTATTGCCCTTGTAGGCAGACGAGCACACGGCCCCCTGATGGTGAGTGATTACCGTCGCCCATGGACTTCAGCAATGCCAGGGGCAGAGCCAAGCCGCTGCCTAATTTTTCACATAACTACAAAAGGAATATTTTTCCATGTTATTTCACTCGTCAGTAAAAAGTATTTTATTGCACGGAACCATTTTACTTCTACGTAAAATATACGTTGATGCTGTTCGTTGAATTTATTTACGTACATTGAAAATTATTCTATTCATATATCCATTACTCATGTCATATTCAAATGGTAATGCAATAGGAATGAAAGGATGCGATACATTTCGTTCATATGGAGTGTTCCATTCGATTTAGTACCAATACATTTTTATGATAATTTATTAAGTGCTTAAGGTGTACACTTTAATTATATTGAACCTACTTTTATCATTATCATATTTTATATCTCAACTAGCTTTTGCCCGCGACTTCGTCCGCGTGGAGTAGTTACTTTGGCGTATATCTACATATAGCGTAAGCTCTCAAAAGCGAAAAATATCCTGATTTTGAAACTTTCTTTATTGGTGCTCCGCTTGGTCGTATTGGTCCTATTGGTCTTAGCGTGATGTTATATAGCCTTGCTTAATAAATGAGCTATATGACACTGAAATAATTTTTCAAATCGGACCAGTACTTCCTGAGATTAGAGCGTTCAAACAAACAAACTCTTCAGCTTTTAATAATAGTACCTATAGATAGTATCATACTATCTGAAGATCAGAGTCGCTCGTGATGCATATTTATTGAATGCGTCGACAATAAGGAAATAGTAGTAGTAAAATAACGGTCGTCAGATTTCCACCACCACGAAGTCTGAAATTTTATATTAGCACTAGCGACCCGCCCTTGCTTCGCTTCGGAAACATTAAATTTTATTATTGACAGCTGAGTCCCGCTATGTTACCCGCGGTTATTGTCGTACCGCGGGAGGCGCCGCGGGCCGAAGCTAGTCCTAAAAAAATAGCCTAAGTTACTCCTTATATCATCAGCTACCTATCAGTGAAAATCTCGTCAAAATCGGTCCAGCCGTTCCAGAGATTAGCCGGAACAAACAGAAAAACGCACAAAAATTGTAAAAAATGTTATTTTGGTGTATGTACCGTATATAACTATATATTCATATGCATGTAGTAAAAAGCGGTTATTTCAATATTACAAACAGACACTCCAATTTTATTTATATGTATAGATGTATAGATATTATATGTACTATCATAAACGTACCTGACTGAGACTATCCCCTAAGCTCTCTTCTCCATCGACAGGCCTGAATAAGTGTGCATCCTTAATAGGTAAGTCTCTTGATCGCTGCCTCCTCTGCTGGGCCTCCTTCATCGCTTGATTCTGGAGTCTCTCGAAGAACTCTCGAGGCTTCAGCGGGGGTGGCTCGTCGTCAGGAGGCGGCGGGGGGGGTGGCGGCAGTCTTGTGCGGGGTGAGCTGCGTAGGAGGCACCGCTCGTCGTCTTCCGTGGAACGCTCATCGTGCTCGGAGTCGGTACTGCGACTGTCGCGTCTCCTCACGCCTTGGAGGTGCGGTTCCAGAAAGGTCGCATTTCTGTAACAATTAATTTTAACATCAAAACGGGTTAAAGTCGTGTTTTTGAATTTATTTCTTTATTGCTTAAATTGGTGGACGAGCTCACAGCCCACCTGGTGTTAAGTTGTTACTGGAGCCCATAGACATCTACAACGTAAATGCGCCACCCACCTTGAGATATAAGTTCTAAGATCTCAGTATAGTAACAACGGCTGCCCTACCCTTCAGACCGAAACGCATTACTGCTTCACGGCAGAAATAGGCAGGGCGGTGGTACCTAACCGTATTGACTCACAAGAGGTCCTAGCAGAAGGTTTTCTCGAGACCCAGACGTTATAAGACAAAATTGAAACAAAATCTTAGGTATTTCTTTTATAGTGACTACGATAACCATACAGCAAGTATTTCATATAATATTTTTTTTTATCAATGACGTTAAAATAATTTTCTACTTAACAGATTTTTTTCAAAAAAACGTTATTGCCACAAAAGACATGACGAAACTCATTTAGAATAATTGTAATTTAATCGATTGTTACTAAAAACATTAGTAAGCGAATTCCGAGTTTATAAACTGCAATTTAATGGCAGTCTGGTCCAGCTTAATGCACATTAACCAAGATTTATATCCCCAAGCTCGGTTGCTATATGTGTATTAATTAAAAGGCTACACACGCCACCAGACCACATGTAGGTAAGTGCGTTGGGCTCGCCAATTACCGAACTCAAAAGGATTTCGGAAAGTTGCTGCGCTAAGTTTCCGTCAAGTTTTGCGGACAGATTTATGGGCACAGTTATTAGGTCGGAGCTTAGAAGAAAACAGAATATATACAGCACACCCAGAATTTGTTAATACGATTATTCTGGGAAGTAAGTGTACTGTATTACAAATGTGTATCTCTGTACCGCATGAAGTTCGTGATCGTTTTATTCTAGCTATGTTTATTAANATTATTCTGGGAAGTAAGTGTACTGTATTACAAATGTGTATCTCTGTACCGCATGAAGTTCGTGATCGTTTTATTCTAGCTATGTTTATTAAAATCACTAGCACTGTAAGAGAAACTCCAATATCTATGAATATCATCATATCCGCACGGGTAGGTACCACCACTCCGCCTATTTCCGCCGTGAAGCAGTAATGCGTTTCGGTTCGAAAGGTGGGGTAGCCGTTGTAACTATACTGAGACCTCAGAACTTATATCTCAAGGTGGGTGGCGCGTTTACGTTGTAGACGTCTATAGGCTCCAGTAACCACTTAACATCAGGTGGGCTGTGAGCTCGTCCATCGATCTAAGCAATAAAAAAAATCGATACATCTGAACCAAATTGTCACAAGGCAAAATTCAATATTAATTTGAAAATGAAATTTCCTATTCTGAATCAGTTTGTCAATAAAATAAATTATGAATTTGTGAATAGGATTGATTCGAAAAAAATATGAACAACATTTTATTTGTAACTTTAAACATTTAGCTAACTGACAAAATGCATTTTAAAAAAAACGACTTGTTGCAGTACGGTACCGTAGCATCGATACAAAATAGACTATACTGCATAATAGAATATATCATATTGAAGCTTATTACTTTAAACGATCCTCTCGAAGCAGAAATCGAGAGTTCCTAAGCGTTATACGGGAAAACCGAACATGACGACATACCTAACCGAAATAATAGAAAAGGACTGGCAAACTATCGGCAAGGACAGAGATCAGTCAAAAAGACTGAAGGAGGAGGGGTAAATACTCAATAACAAAAACTAACTCTTACTAACATTTAGACAAAAAGCAAAACATTAATAACTGACTAAACATTAACAAACAAATACCACATTTGAAATGAAAGTTAAGGATAAGGAAATACAGCCTTTTTTTTTATACGGGAAAAAAGAGAACTTTCAATATAATACAAATGAAGTGTTACAAAGAGGAGTAAGTAATTAAAAAGAGAATTTTCAATATAATACAAATGAAGTGTTACAAAGAGGAATAAGTAATTAAAAAGAGAACTTTCAATGTTAAACGTCAACCCACACGAAATCAAGTTACACGCCGCATAAACAAGCGCTTTAACCACAACCTATTAAGTTCTGTATAGCTCATCTCTTCTAGTGACAAACTCCATTTATCCAGCCTCGTGGATTTGACGTTAAAAATGAATGTTATTTAACGTTGGCCGGTTTTGACACCGCGACGACACTCAATTTGTAACTGACATGCGTACGAACGGCCGTAACGACCGTATCATGCGCGATTGAGTTAAAATTAATAGCAATATCAGTGATTTATGAATTTTCAAGCAAAATCCCAAACATCAGATTACATTGTAGATTAATAGGTGTTATCATTCAAGAAAGGTTTCGCGTTGAGAGGAAGCATGTTTTTGAAATTCTATCTACGCATTAGTGCATGTAAGGGCGGTGGAAACGTGACAAGCGTTAATGTTTTTTTTTTGTCACTACACCCTGACTTCTCTATAAAATGTACAAAAATGTAAATTGCCATGTTGACAGTTTTTTTCTTAAAGATACGAATCTTCGTCGGTGGGTCTTTTAAAGCTTGTTAGTCTCTAACTTTTTTTTTCTTTTTTTTTTTATTGCTTAGATGGGTGGACGAGCTCACAGCCCGCCTGGTGTTAAGTGATTACTGGAGCCCATAGACATCCACAACGTAAATGCGCCACCCACCTTGAGATACAAGTTCTAAGGTATCAAGTATAGTAACGACTAGTAAACTAGTTTCAATTAAAACTGCCTTTGTGATTTTATCTTTCGTTTTTTATTTCTATTTTATTCCGACGTTCGAATACTATACAATTTTTGTGATCAAATGGACGACTAAGGTGATTTATTCGTCAATATTGAAATTAAAAACAGGCGAGTTGAAACAGCAAAAGGAGTTTTATTTATAACAAAAATTTACTATTCGCTATTTTAATTATGTCTGGCGAAAATCGAAGAAAGTACTAAAATCTCAGTTTTGAAATTTGTGAGAAAGTCGATAATAGTAATAGTTTTCTAAAGTAATTACACCATATATCTTAAGTTCTTAATGTTCGTGGGCCTTAATTTCTACAAGCTATGTTTATATAAACTTTGATTATGTGGTTTTAGTAGGACAGGTAGATATGAATGTTCAACTCTAAGTTTAGTTAGTATTATTTGCTAGTTTAAATGGGACTACATAATTCCTCTTTAAAACAATTTAAAAACTAGTTTGGTCGATAATCTAATTAAAAAGACATTCATAATTTTGCTTTAAAGTAATTACATACGTCGTACGTGTCGTACAATTTTTAAATATAATAATTTCGGATAATTTCAGTCAACTCCAAACGAAGAATATCCCACCAAAAAGAGATCACGCGCTACCCCACGGCAATTACGTCAGTCTGGTGGAGTAATTAATTTAAACGTCATGTGAGCTTCAAATTTGTAACAGGTGCATCGATGAAAGCCTTAATTAATTTTAATGCGTGTATACGTTACGTAAATCATATGCCTCAGTAATTAAGAGAGGTTTGCGGCTGACCGCGGGTTGAATATTGCGGGAAAACTCGAGAGCTGTAAGTAGCCACGTATCAACCCACTAAGTAAATAATAAGTGGATTTTAATTGCTTTTTGTATCTATTTATGATGTTTACTTTAAATGTTGGTAGAACGAGTGAGGTTACAAGTTATTCACTTCTTGAATCTTTCACTTCATCAACATGGGTTAACTGAAAGAGAATGCCTGCATGGCGTTAAGTTTGCCTTTTTACAATGTTTTTGTGCAATAAGGAATTTTCAATCAATCAATCAAGAATACCAGAACCCATAGTCACAATGCCGTCAGTCAGGCGGCCAGCCCTCATGACAAGTTTCCGCACCTAAAGTGCACGCTATGTGAGTCTTGGCTTAAGTCGTTCTTTCAGAGTACGTCCGGCAATGTCGCCCCATCTTCCTGGTGCAAGTGTGGTACATTGTCGGTAGCGCGCGGTGTAGCTTCAACCTCTTCAGGTCGCCCAACGACCATCTAACTCATTATAACAGACTCACAAGACGCTCTCCAAACAGGCAGGATAACTTCTATTTTTTATTACATTACCTAGCGCTCAGTGTGTATAATATACTATAAATAGCTGCTATAAGTAATTATGCTACCTTTGCAGTTGCATCCAATAAGTTGTCTTTCTATTTGAAACACTAATTTAATTTACGATCAGCTTGTAATAAAAGAAAGAAGAAGAAAAGAGGGTAGATGAATAACATTTTTGAATAATATTGTTTTGATTAATTAATATTAACTAAACAGTACAAATAAGTAAGTTAAGTAAAGTTCTATGAAACGCGCTCGTAAAAACCTAAAATTTTACCGTAACAAACTATATGGCTTAAATACTCCTACCGCAAATTTTCAAGTAACAATTAAGTAAATTCAGTTTTTGTTTTTAATTAAGCTACCGGTTCATTGTAAAATCTCGAACGAAGATTAAAATCCCGGAAAAGCATTATTAGTACCCACGTTCGAGCATTATTTGCACGCAGGTTCGCGTTGTGAGATTAATTGCAAATGCCTCGCACGCATTACAGAGAAATATATTTTTCGTAAAATAGGGTTGTCACGCACTCGAAAAAAAAGTTATGTATAGATTATTTGTTTTTAAATATATTCGTCAGTAGTGATATTTACCAAATAAAAAAGTAGTAACTTAATAGGTAAACGTCCCTGCGTGGGTACGAGTATGATATTGTTACGCCTGTAAGAGTAACGCCATCTATCGCCAAATAGTCGAACGAATATCGAAGGATCCAGAATGCTCGAGAATCACAACGCCATCTATTGACAGATAGCGGAAACTACGACTAGAGATGTGTAGAATATTCTCGATAATTCTAGGGATGTGGTATCGGGTATAAAAGCGCTGTAGAGATGGCACGCAGTCAGTCAGTAATCGGAACTACTCAAAGCGAAGCAGCGAACGGATCACTTGAAGCGAAGCGGAACAAGCAAATTGACTGTTTTAAAGTGTTTGTGAAGTGTTCTAAGTGTTGAATACAGTTTTTAGTTGTACTTTGGTGAAATTTTATTTATCCCGAACCCCAGCGCGTAACAATATATATAATAATATATGTATACAGTTTAAAAACAACAAAAGACACACTTAAATAGCAAATCGAATACCATTAATGACATCATTTTTATTATTCTGGTGATACTGGTCAGGATATCAGAGCGAAGTTATAAAATTATTGCATTGTCATCGATCCTCGATGCGTTTGTAGGTATATACATACAATATAGTATCCGCGAGTATAATGGATAGTATGTTAATCAACGATTATGGTTTAATGGACGACAATATCTATATTAATTTATTCTGAAACATCTAACTTTTTGTCAAAGTACGAATACCTCTTCAGTCCTTTTAAATAATCGAAAGAATTCAACCCTAATTGGAGTGTTTGTTTCTGTAGTGTTTGTCGTAGGTTTACAGCAGCCCTAATGGGCCGGCTTTTGTTTTTCTTCATTTACTGACCGCCTCCGGTGCTCTCCGCGTTGCTACACAAAAGAATTTTCCCGAAATAGCTTAGGTTAATTTGATATGATGGAGTTAGTTCTTTATGTAAGTTATAGTTATTACCAACATTTATCTCGTTTAACTATATTACATTAACGTTAGAAAAATATTTGTATTTTTTTTTTGTTGTATTTACAATAGATTTCACTTTTTTAGAAAATGAGATTGGCAGACAAACTTGCCGTTTACATAATGTTATGGATTACAAGGGGCATAAACAACACAGTGTGAATGAAATAATTAAAACAGTTTTTTTTGAATTATTAAATTAATATTGAAATTCGAAAGTTCCCATGACAAAGACAATATAAATCTCGTGCAAATGTGCATAAGACATATCCTACTACTATGGAATGTCCCATTCGGTGTAGTGGAAATAGTCAAATTGGCGCGTGAATGCTGCATCTGTCACAAAGGGATCGCTCGCGTGCCGAATGCAATCGTGTCGTGAATAGAAAGGCTTACCGATGCTATATCGTACTATAGCGCTTGTTCCTTACAAAAGAATTCGATTTTGAAGAAACACGTAGTTCTTAAACCGAGAAGCGTTGAAGAAGATTTCCTCAAACAGGCTAGTCGTGTTAAATCTTAGGGGTTCAATATACAATTAGTGTGGGTAATTTTATTAAGACTGCGATTTTTTTAAGTTATAATTGAGAAATACCGTTTCTCTCTCTTTGCCTAGCTATGCATCACACATGGTAGTGGCTTCGGTTTTACTTATTTTTCTCCTCAACTTCGCTATGTCTTCGACATTATGTCAGTACTATTGCATTCTCACTTGTCCTTCAACACTACATCTTTCCATATTGTCTTTGATCTTCCTCTAGGTCTCCAATCGGGGATGTCAAAGTGCACGCTAAATTTTCGACGTAGTTTGTTGGCCTCCTTTTCATGTGAGTGTGACCTTACCATTTCAGCCTATTCTCCTGCATCTTGTCTTAAAGAATTCCGTTTAATATCAGAAAACAGAGATCTGAACATATCTCAAATAAACGCTAAACTATTTAAAAATGTATTGCTATTTTCGATATTTAAAATTATGCGAATCGATTTTATTCAAACTTCAAATCTCAGTGCGTTCGTGTCGAAATAAATATAGTGTTGTAGGAGAATAACTTCGAAACTTTGTACCGGGCGTACGTTCGAGTATCAATAGTTAAGTGTTAGCTGGAGTATTACGTGTAGAGCGGTTGAAGTGTGCTCGGATGAATCGATACCGAGCGAGCACTCCTGCGCCCGACGACAGACTATCCTCTTTGTAACACTTGATTTATGCCTCGAGACGACAATTAATACAATAGTTATCTTCGGTATTCTATAAACTCAGTTATTTGTTGATACCAGTAGCTATCGGTTATTCAATAACGAACATTAAAATTTATAGTTTCTCAGACTTTGTTAAACAAACATGACAAAAGTCAAACGCATGAAATTTCTATACATACATGTGTAGAAATAGGAAATATATGTAATTTCAGCTACCGGATGATAAATAATCCAAATGGGCATATGACGGCGGTCTCGAAAAGGTAGCTACTAACACTATTACTACAAGATTTGCCGCTTTTATTATAAACTAAACTGCTTTTTGTGAGGAAACCGCCAACGTATTACAATATTTTGTTTTTTATTTACGTTACTTATTCATGTATTACTTGTAAGTTATTATAAATACAACGGAGTGTCAATAAATTGATAAAAAATTCCATTACTTTCTCCTCATAAATGCGTAATAAATATTATTTATACAGAGAATTGGTTCAAGGTCCGCCGGTGTTCAGTGAATAATCTATAAAGATCACTACGCGAACATGAAGTCGAAGTTTCATTTGTACTATATAACAGCTATCCCACCTTTCACACTGGCGCCAGACTGCTTAGCGGCAGCAACGGATTATAATGCTTAGGATGATGGTACCTATTTTTTCTTTCCTACCTAAGCTGAGAGTCTTGAGAGGCTATATCAGCGTAAACTTAACTAGTAGGTGAGCTCACGGGGCTCAAACCTGATGACGTTGCTAACGCGAACCTTAGCAAGAGCCGTGCTTCGCAGAATCTACCACCGGATCGGAAACGCGACCCACTGAGAAGATCCGGCGAGAAACTCAGTGGGCTGGTACCTATTCATGTCAGCTTACAAAACACCTTATTTTACTACATCTTTCTTCTTACTAGTTTTAGGCACTGCAATAATAATGAGACTTTAACAAAATGTAGCAAGATTCACGATTTGATTGTAGGCAGCGGCTTAGCTCTGCCCCTAGGGCATTGCTAAAATCCATGAGCGACGGTAACCACTGACCATGAGGTGGGCCGTATGCTCGTCTACCTACAAGGGCAATAAAAAAAAAAGTGCTCTGTGAGCTCCTTTGCTCTACTTACACCACAGCATCGTATCTATCCTATTCTTCAGCCCACAGACGTCCATTCCTGGACATAGGCCTCCCCCAAGCCTCTCCACAACGACCGGTTCTGAGCTGCCTGCATCCAACATCGTAACTGTTTTGTTTAATATTTTAAAACTACAACGATTTTATTTTCACTGTAATGATCCTATGATTGTATAATTGTATGATTGACTCTCTATGGTTGTCTCCTGTTATACGTATACCAGAAATACACAGGAAACCAGAACAAATACACTCAGACTCCTAACATCATTCACAAATAGATCATAAAATCAGCAAGGTGATGTAATGATTAAAAATTTAAGTTCTAATTTTCGAATACATAACTCGCACGTGCTATGTAAAATTCAAACCCCGCACGGAAAGCTTCATATAATAAATATAATAGCAGCTCTAATAACAGTGCCCCTGTTGACGTCTCTAATGCGATTATAACGGCACCACGGCTCTTAGTGATGCCGCCTGGCTTTTAGTCTGGCTACATTTTGATATGAAATTTCTAGCTTTTAAAGTGACGTTCTCGCAAATTTCGTTTACGTGGAAGCGTTGTTAATTAACGGGGTGCTGGATGGAAAAGTTATTTGGTGTGTAGTCGTATTTTTAATGTTGAAAAGTCGTCGTTTGATTTAAATCAAAATATATTTACAGTTAGGATAACTCACGGGCTCTGCTAAAACTAGGTCTTATACTTTAATTATATATTTTTTCGAAACAATACACAATGTAACTTATCCTTATCCGTAAAATTAAATGAACTAGTGGCCCCGCAGTAGTCGAGATTCGACTATAATTAATTGTAATAATAAGTTTAAACATTGTTATGGTTCTATTGTCAAACACTATTATATTTCGATAATATAATCACAGTATTCGCCAAAATTTCACTATAGATCAAAAATATTAAAGACAAACAATATTTATATGTTTTCAATTCGACCACAGACTTTAAACAATAACAAAAGTTTCCCAATTGACAGTAAACAAAGAGTATATTTTTATGTTTGTGTTGTGTCAAATACATGGTAGTGTGTGTAATGTTTTCTTTATTGATTTAAAGTATATTTCATGCATTATTTAAAAAAAGTTAGCATTGTGCACTTCTTCTCTATATTCTCTATAAGTGTGGAAAATTTCATACTCCTCCGTCCGCCCAATTTTCGTAAAAAGGGATACAAAGTTTTTGCTTCATGTATTAATGTATAGATTTCTATAACGTTTCGTGGTTGTTTATTTTAAATATGTATATGTATTTAAAAAAAAAACATTTACGCCCTTCAATCTGTAATAAATAATTACTTAATTAAAAGTATTGCACGGCAGTTAAAGAGTTAAGTTACATCTTATTTAGTGTTTGCAGAGTACCGTGCCAAAGGGTAGCATATCCCCGAATTTCACTGTGAACAGAAACAAAAGAGGGTTTTAAGCGTATTTCCGATTGTGCTCACCGGCCCGGAATGACCCTACACTGCCCTACAGTTTCCGCGATAAAGTCAAAGCTGATAGGTGCCTTGGTAAATGACTCAGTAAACATTACAGGGTTATCTTTAAACGAAGTAAATGTCATAGTCGAAGAAATTCTTTCGTTTCACTGATATGAAGTTGAGATCACTATATATTTGAGTGTATGTACCGATAATTATTATGGTTTTGTTTGTTACTTTGTAAACACAAAGCCTTACAGAGGCTATATATTTTTTATTTAATGAAGGCTTTTGATGAGGACTATGTCTATTATCTATAAGAATACAATAAAAAGCTAAAACATCCGTTATACGAGTATTAGTTTGATTTAACTTCAAACTCTCGCGAGGATTTTGTTTCATTTTTAGAATTCATAATTCACTTTTCTTAAAAGGCACGTAATGATTAGTATTTGAACAAAGTTCGCAACTACTTAATTATAAAAGCTATCAACATTTCACTTACATCACTTTCATTCGAGTACCTTGGTGAGAGAGCAAATAGGTTCAACCTTAGCTGATAAAGCGTATAATTATGTAAAGTGAGACGATGTCGAGACGACAAAGTGCAAAGGGACGTAGTCTATAGTTCGAAGACTAATAGTAATAAGACTATCCTGCTCTTTCATATAGTTTTGTCGTGAAGCATAAGAGGGAAGGTGAGTTTGAGAAAGTTAAATTACTTATGAATTTTATGCTGTACAGATCTAGAGCTTAATCTCTTAAGGATTAAAGAGGGTCGATCAAAGAGAACAAAATGGGAACAACCCGACTTCGGTTAATATATAATGAGAGATTCGTTAAATCCTTGTGTTTACATTAATTTAGTGAATATAAGGGTACCCGCGACGGGCCTTAGTCGGAGTTGTTCTTGTTTATTCAACAGGGTATTTTAATACGACGTTGGCAAAGAATTAATTAAGAAATTGCTATTAGACTTGGGAGTGTGTTGCATGATACTTTTTGTAGTCAGTCATCAGTTTTTATTTTATTTTTAGTTCTTAGATCGGTGGAGGAGCTCACCGCCCACCTGATGTTAAGTGGTTACAGGAGCCCATAGACATCTATCTACAACGTAAATGCCGCCACCCATCTTGACATATGGGATCTAAGGTCTCAGTATAGTTACAACGGCTGCCCCACCCTTCATAGGTGGGGTGGTGGTACCTACTACCCGTGCGGACTCACAAGAGTTCCTAACACCAGTTTTGAGATAATTTTTTTAAAGTCTTTTTCAGTCGTTCAAGATTATTTGAGTCAAAATATTATTGTTGATATTGTTCTAATAATAATAATAGTATTGTTCCTAATAATTAATATTGTTAATAAAAAAGAACACTCCAAAATTAAATCTATAAGTTTCCTTCGAAGTGATTATTAAGGTCTTAAATTAATCTTGTAAAATTTCGAATTTTGATCATTGATGTAAACAAACATTTATCTTTTAAAACTTGACAAGAAGTTTATTCAGCGTTCCGATTTTAGGTTAACGAAAATCACGAGCCTATTTTGGTGAAACAATTCATTCGCAGCGGTTACTTCCAGTGGCTTATAGCCAGTTTGGCAACAAGCATCTAGCTATGCCAATGCCAAACTACGATATGTGGTCAGACGCTTCGTAAATTTTTGTGCATTGGAAATATTCCTATAAAGTATTTAATAGTTAAATCGTATTGATGAGGGAATGGTATGAGGGAATTGAGTTGATTGGGAATTCATTGGGTATGAGGGAAAATATGAGGGAATTCCATTGCATCCAAAACCCATTGGAAGTCAAAGAAACATTGTAAAATACGGTAAAATTGGTCTTTATTATTTCTACGATTCGCAAGAACTACAGGCGTAATAACTACAGGCATTCTATACAGTGTATTGTGTCTTTATTATAGCAATTTGTTTGACACGCCCACAGCTCCGATGCTTCCTGAAGATTGGCCTCGCTTCTCTAATTAGTAACTAGTTTTGCTACCTGTTCCTCTCATTTGTTTTGCAATAACATTAAGCGTGAGAAGGATGGAAAATAAGTAAAATATCAGCACGTATCGATAATAGGCAGCATTACTTGCTTATGCTGTGTGCTGGAAATGTAATTGTATTTTAATAACGGTATTGATATCAATACATCAAATTATAATAAATCTATATCTATGCTTATATTTCTAAAATCATACTTCTAAGCTTTGGGGAATAAAGAGCACGGTTATAAGAATAAATGAAGTAGAAAGATTGTGTTTTTGTTAATTTAGGTTTCTGACTACACAGTTAATTTTCATAAAGTAGATCTTGTTAAAGATTTGAAAGTTTCAAACTTATGACGATGAACAATACGAGTATTTATAATTTGACTATTGACTTAGCAGAATTATGGACAGAACGATATATTATTAATTTAATTAATCCATATTTTGTTCTGAGCACGTTATTTACATAGATGCAACGACCTTTTAAATCAAATGTATGTTATCAAGGTTTTCAAGTTTTTTCTAGCATTCAAACTTGCTAGTACAGTTAGTAAATTTTTATTTCAGTTTAAATCAAAATATGTATGAAGCGATTCAAACCATATTCTTTTGACAATAAGACTGATATTTCACATGAAAACTTAAAGCCATCCTGTGATAGTAAATTTCTGCCGTGAAGTATAAATGGAATTCCAGACCTTTTACATCTAAAAAGGAGCTTTCGTTTGATATCGTACGACATAAATTCTATTGTGCAGTGAATCCTATTTTAGGATCAGTTTGGATCGCTCTATGTGCATTGAATTTTATTTAAGCGGTGAGCACTTGAAAACCTTTGTGAAAATAGATTTAAAAGGTTTTATGCCTTCACAATTCGCATAATAGGTTATTATAAGTCAATTAAAAATAAAACATTAGATATATTTTCAACAACTCATTCTGAACTGTCCAATTCTTATTAACGGGTAATACGAGCGTGTTAAGGTTCAAAATCCTACGAGAGATTAAATTTTTTGTAAACTAATCCGAACGGTTTCAACGATGAAGAAACGTGTTATAAAAACCAATTGCGCGAGCTCAAGAATCTCTTCCTCAAAATTATTATTTCCGTTTATGTTCATTGTGTGGCGCGGTTAAGATTGCTCAAATATTTATTTCAGATTTTTTTAGAGTAACAGTCGCAAAAGTTGCCTTTTCTCGTCTATCAACCAGAAGCGAGGAGCTTTAAGTAGATGACAAAACCAAATTGATTTTCAAATGGAATTCCTAGACAATGTATGAGTTTACATAAACAAATATTTGGAATTGTCTCCAAGAATCTATTGTACGGACTATCTTGACAGTTTGTTTGACAGTTGAGTTTCAATGACAATTAAATTAACAGCAAACTTAATAATTTAAATTTTTTTTAACACGACAAACCTCAGTCGAATATTTTGTAAACCTGAAAACATACCGCAAATTTTATGCAAGATCAACCATTGTACATAGGAAACGGAACTGCAGGAAAACCTACAGAGTCTAATTTTCAATAGACGGAACACAATAAACCTCGCAAGAGACCGCGACGGAGAAAATATGGAAAATTTTAAAGCGGTGAAAGGCGAAGCCTCTTTAAGTTTCGTCTTATTAAAATTCTTCCGCAAAAACCGTCCTCCAACGAGTTATGACAGAGCCGAGTGCATCTATTTTGCATTTAATCTAGTGGAATATCTAAGAATTTTTGTGTGGAAACTTTTCTTGAAGTACATTTTGGTTAGATGGATTGAAATACCTAATAATATATGGATGGCTGAATGGATTCATTTGGGAGTTTGGAAGAAAAAAACTAGGCAATCGATTTAAATTTCTCGGTTTTACTTGTATGCACATTTTAGTATTATTTTATCAGAATAAATATGTTTTGTTTCTATTCATAATTACGAATACATGTAAATACCAAAAATTACCTTTTAGATTACACCTGAGACGAAATAAAAACATGAAATATATTAATTTAGTAAAAACCGTAGAACAATTTTAATGTGTATATGAAACGATAATATTGTTACATGGTTTCAGCGGAGCTTAAGGTTTAAGGTGCAATTCCACGAGCGATGGCTGATCGCCTACCACGACGGCGGCAGGCACTACATCGCGGGGTTACAAACTTATGGTTGTGTCTTCAATATACAGTTAGTTATAAATAATCAAAATATGCTGCAAGTTATATTGTAAGGAAACGTTAATGCTGATGATAATTTTTTGTATAAAACGATAAATTAACAAAAAGCGTGTGGCACTCGGGAACTGTCGCGGTAAAGCTATAGCATAGCATTTTTTATCAACTTATGCTATATTAAACATTAATAAAAGCAAAACATTAACTGTCCCCTTCACATTCATAAGCTAGACCGCGAGAGAGAGAGATGGGCAGACTTTTCATGATGCGCATGCAGTGTGTCGTCACGCCACGCGCTTATTGACAAACACTACACAAGCGCAACGTGTGAATGTGTTGAACGCGAGCTACATAGTAGGCGTAGTGGGGGTGTTAGGTTATTTTCGTTACGGAATTTCTTGATTCAGTCGCCACGCTCAAAGCCCGCAATAAAATCTATGCAATAGCTTAAAAAATAACTTTCTTCGTCTGTCAATGATTTCGAACTTCAACGTTCAATGTCAGAATAGGTAACATACAAATTAATACAAGTAATGCCATCTGTTTCCCGGAACCTGCATCACCATAACTGGTCTGCTGTCGTTTGTGGAATCGCACCTTTACTTTCTTTTGGAACGAATGAGGTTTTTATTGAAATTTAGACTATACATTACAGTCTCTATTGCAACACAGGGCGCGAGCAGCGTTTTATCGTGGCCATATTTTTTTCGTATTAAGGAGCACTTTAAGTTTGTCTAATTAAAGCCACATCCCTTATTTATACGTGTATATTTTTCATGCTTAAATGAGATGCTTGATTGCTCCGCGGCAAAAATAAACAGGATGATGGTACCGGTGTGGGCCTACAATAACCCAACGCCCAACTAACAATAGTTACGTTTTAATTATATTTTAGAGGTTTTTGTTTTTGTTACAGAAATTCATCGTTTATACGTAGTAGTTTTTCGTAAACATGAATTCGCTTTATATTTCCTTAATATTAATTTAAAAATGGGTACTTATCTGCGGGATCTAAGCACTGGCATGATCGCATCCCTTGGCACGAGTACACCAGATAGATAGATATCTTATCCTTTAGGCCATGACGACTTCATAGATTAATATGTACATATTAGACAAACGACTAATGTAAAAAAATTCTTGTAATTTATTTGTCTACTGCCCGTAGTAAACCTTCGATGATATTGTAGAAATAAAATATCCTAATTATTTTTTGTTTGTCTGCTTTAGTAGTGGAATTAAAGACTACATATGGCATACGCCAGAATAGAACTCTCACGGTCCTCAAATTATTTGCTTCATCTAGAATCGGCTAGTTACATTTGCGTAACACGTGTTTCTAACGTCTAGTATTTAGACATATGTGTTGAGAAACTGTCTAAGAATTTCGTAAAGGCAAGAGACATACGTTCAAGTTAGATATATTTCAGATAAACAGCATAAATGCAATGGCGTAAGATTAGAATGTTCAAATCAAGCAAATATATGTGTTTTTGATAACCGATGCAACGCTAGTTTGGTTATTCGAGTAACTGTTTAACTTAGAAAACATAAACAATAATCTAATACTTGTCTTTATTAAAAGTATCGTTTAGCCGAATGTAAAGGAAAGCAGTACATTTTATAACAAAGATCAAAGGCCTTAGCTTCCGTGTCGTAAATCATAACTGACTCCCGACATCAAGAAAGGCGATCTAATAAACTGCTGACATAAATTATTTTGTGAAATAAATATTGAGTTACGTTCAGAGTATCGTAATAGAGATAGACATTTTTCTCACAGTTTTGATAGGAAATAATCTTTATTACTGAAAACCTTCCGTTTTTTTTTTCTAAAACTTTATTTAATTAATTTACATCTTTTTTGCAATATCAGTATCAGAATATGGCCCGACACACGGAAAATGGCCTCATGGACATGGTCAATGCCAGGTGCATAGCTGTACCGATGGCTACACTAAAATATTCTATGTACGCCTCATAATACGCTAATAATACACCTTCTATTGTAATGGAAAGGTTTCTGAAAAGCATGAAATGGAATCAAATTGTAGAACGAAAAAAAAAAACAAGAGACACGCAACAGATAACTGATTTTCACACGAAAAAGGCAGAAGTCACATGACCTTTATACAGTTCAAACCTTTAAGCCAATCCTTCAACGTTCAAAGGAAGCATCTGACATTAGCCGTAAGAAAGACGATCGAAGGCCGAAACGACCCTTACCCTCGAATGTGTCAACGTTTCACAGAACATAAACCGTCGTGCATCATTGCATCGACAAAATGTTCCTTACTAGAACAATTTATTTGAGATGGGATTTTGACTCGAATTTAGAAAATAAGGGGATTGGAATTTAGTTACCGATTCCGGGTATATTAATAGATATAGTATTTGAAACGAAATGTAAAAGTCTAGAAATCTTTTTTAATGACAAATAGACGGTAGTTAGTACTATTAGCATTATTATTCCTATATGGAACAGAAACATGGACGATCCCTCAAAAGTGTCGTAAAAAGATTGACGCCCTTGAGATGTGGTGCTGGAGACGTTTGCTGAGGATAAAATGGACTGCTCACTGCACCGATGTGTCCATCCTGAAAAAGCTCCATATCAAACAAAGGCTTTCGTCGATTGTGCAATTGCGAATACTTAATATGTTTGGACATATAATCTTTCATATGTATCCTTAATATATAAATCCTTAATATGTTCTTACTAGTGGTAAGACGTCTTGTGAGTCCGCACGGGTAGGTACCACGGCCCCGCCTATTTCTGCCGTGAAGCAGTAATGCGTTTCGATTTGAAGGGTGGGGTAGCCGTTGTAACTATACTGAGACCTTAGAACTTATATCTCAAGGTGTGTGGCGCATTTACGTTGTAGATGTCTATGGGTTCCAGTAACCACTTAACACCAGGTGAGCTGTGAGCTCGTCCACACATCTAGGCAATAAAAAATAAATAAATAAAAACATTCGTAATGAAAGCTCATTAGAACGATTATTGGTTCAAAGAAGACTAGACGGTTAGCGCTTTCGCGGCCGATCACCCGCAAGGTGTACAGACTTGATTAAGTTACGTGACCACGAAAACTGTAATATCCGAAACGTCGGCAATAGTGTATTAATAAAAACCGCAGGATTAAACCTTAAAAGTAGTTTTAAATATATTATAATTCAAGGTCAACGTCTTTGAGCTTTTGTCACTGTATATTTCAATGAACTATGCAAATGATTATATTTCTTAGCTTTTTTATTATATTGAGATGTGCATGAATGAATACATCACTTATTTCATCTTCAGCTTTTCCAAAGCCATTTAACACTTTAATATATTAGTGCAGGGAAATTAAATAATCACTGCAATCGTGCATGTTATCTCTTACCACTGGAATATTTTAGTTGTTGTTTTTTATTTCATAAGTTATATGTCATAACTGCAAATTTCCTCTGTCATTGCTTTTCTTAATCGTCATTATCATGTCACTTATGATTCCTATCTTAATGATTACTGTTGATTTTATTGTACAATAAGTAACACAACTACTCGGAACTTGTATTGGTAGTAGAAAATAAATAAAATACTGAATAGAAGAGTGTCCTGTTTCAGTCAGTTTTAAAGAACTGTACGTCGCGGGGAAGACGTTACGTAAGCGGATTCATTACGAACCCTCTCTAAATCCTTTGCTTTTTTGTGAGAGCTCATAGGGCAATGCAGTATTGTAGACTTGGATATATTGCAAGATTGACTAAGTATTACTTTAAAAGCATTAATATCCAACAAATCGTTTCTTTCTATTGCCCTCGTAGGCAGAGTGCATACGGAACACCTTATGTTGAGTGGTTACCGTAGCCCATGGACATCAGCAGTGCCAGGGGAAGAGCCCAGCCGCTACCTACCTTTAGAATATCTAACATCTAACGAATCGGTTTAAGTATAACCATCCAAACATCTGGCGGTTAGCTGGGAGCAATCTAGAACTTCACAGCACAGACACACTTGAGACTTCGATCTTAAATTTAAAAATGTGTGACGGTATTCGTGTGCCGATTGTGGCTTCCGGTAGCTAGTTTAGAGCAAATGGGCAGTGAGTTCGTCCGCAAATTTAAAGCCCTAAATTTAATTTTTTTATTCAATCAGAACTATTAAGCATCTAAAATAAGAAACATAGTCCAAGGAAAGTAAAAAAGCATTAGTTTCAAGTGTTTTCATTTGCTAAAAGTATTCTGAAAGGGTTGGTAGCCCTTGTGTAACTTTATAGTGAAGGAAACGATGCGTGGATGTTTGAAGGTACTCTAATAGGCTTATTTAAGCCTTCACCGGCGTACGGTTGCGGTTCTAAGCCATTTAAAAGTCTTCGAAGCTAATGGAATTCAGAGAGGTCCGTGTGGTGTAGTGGGATTTTGTGATTCGCTTTATCAACATTTGTATTCGATAGTGTTATATAATATATTTTTCAGTTGATTTTAAAGAAAATTATGAAATTGAAAATCAAATGTGTGTTGTAGTCCTAGGGTACCCCGCTGGTACATAGGGCCCTCACAAGTTGTCTCCACTTTACTCTGTCTTGCGCTTGCTCCTTGACATCACTCCAGGTCACGTTGGCAGTCCTCATCTCACTCTCTACGGTGCGTCGCCATGTGTGTACAGGGCGACCAGGTCTTCTCCTGCCAAGCGGTTGCCAAAATCAAATATTCTTAAAAAAATTATAAATATAATAACATGAATTGAATTTTTTATGTAGTCAATTAAATATTAAAATTCAGTACATATGCCATATTCACTGACATATTTACAAAAAGCGAATTTTTTAGAGCAAATTTCTTTATTATTTAAAAATTTGTTTAGTGAAAAAACTTTTTTGTAACAAACACAGAAGTATGGATTACTTCCGCAACTTTTCAGTGTTAGAAATTAAATTGTATTAACAAATAGATGAAAAAAAAAATGCTTTGGTTTTTTTCCCTGCCTAATTGCTAGTGCTATTCCAGCTACGATCGGACTGGTAGGATAACTTACAGGCTCAATCTGAGAGAACTTTCTAATAGCCCTAACAAGAGCAGTGCTTGGCTGAACCTACCACCGGATCGGAATCGCGACCCTCTGAAAAGATCCGGCGAGAAACTTAATGAATTCTGTCTGTAGGCCAGATTACACGTCCAACACTTCGTCGTATTAGCCTAGAATGATGATCAGATTTCGTTGTAAGTTCACCAAGATGATTCAAACTGACCTTATTTTCAATCAATTTAGTTTTGTATTTTTGTTTAACGGCTACTAAATCACAAAACGTATTCCAATCACGAAAAGGTACATATCAGAAACCTCAAAACAACACATTAAGATACCGGAAGAACAATAACGTTCAATAAAGCCGCCAAAACCAACACGTTCGGTGTACGTTGATAGATTTGTTCGACCTACACCGTAATGGGTTTTATGGGCACTATAAACTTTGATTCTATTGAATATACCTCATTGTTACTTGAAATATTGACTAATATTGATTTTGTCGATTGAAATTATACTGTAAAAATGATTGGATTCATCTTTGTTTTTTTGGTAGGTACCTACTTTGGTAGCGGAGCTTTAGCCGTTCTTAAATAGTTAACAGAGGCTGCAGACAAGACAAGATGTGTTTCTTACTGCAAGCCGGTACGAACTGGTGGTAGAACGTTTTTTGAATCCACACGGGAAGATTCCACCACACTGCCTATTTCGCTCGCGAAGCAGTAATGCATTGCGGTTTGAAATGTGAGGCAGCTGTTGTACTATAAAATTTAAGACTTGCAACTCAAATCTCAAGATGGGCGGCGGTATTAACGCGATTAACGTCTATTGGCTCCGGTAATAAAAAAAAAATGACTGCTTCACGGAAGAAATAGCATGGTGGCACCAACTCGTGCGGGATCACAATACATCAATTCATTATAGGTATCCAGAACCTGCAGTTATTTAAAAGTTATTTAAAAGATACAATTGTGTCTCGGCTCAAATCTCGCAGATATGTTACCGCTTAAAACTAGACTTCGTCTTCTAATTTAGACCAATTCACCAAAATTAGACGAATTATTAATAGATCAAATTCATTAACCAATTACTCCCAATTAACCAGAAAAAAACACGTATTAACTGGTGCTAAGGTATCCAACACGGACTGACACCTGTTTAGTATTGTCCTTACGTTGTGGGCGTGGTAAATTGAGACTTCTAATTTCCATTGGCTCTGTATTCGCTTAGCACTAGATAAACCACATGTGTCCATTCAGAATGAAATTCGATGCGAATTCTAACATATGCTAAAATAAATCCTGTCCGTATCTAGTCCAGATATTCTTAGACATTCCTTCCTAGTAACGTTTCTCGTAACCTATAAGTCACGGAGGTCGATAAACTGTAATCCTGTGGGACTTGTGTAGTACAAATATGTAATAGATTAATTGATTTATTTATTGGCAAGCATGTAAACACGCTAATAAAATCTTTGTACAGCAACTATGTAAACAGTACCTTAGCGATTATTGTAGAAGAAAATTCCTGACTCATATTTTTTGTTGTTAATGAACTTAATGATTAACTTGTCGCACGTTCACGAATGGCTTCCACGATAAAAGGATAAATAACTTCGGGTATCATTAATCAAATCGAAAAAAAATATTAAAGTATCCGTAGTTATCTTTTTTTTATTTTTTTTTTATTGCTTAGATGTGTGGACGAACTCACAGCCCACCTGGTGTTAAGTGGTTACTGGAGCCCATAGACATCTACAACGTAAATGCGCCACACACCTTAAGATATAGTTCTAAGGTCTCAGTATAGTCACAACGGCTGCCCCACCCTTCAAACCGAAACGCATTACTGCTTCACGGCAGAAATAGGCAGGGTGGTGGTACCTACCCGTGCGGACTCACAAGAGGTCCTACCAGCAGTAAATACTACCAGTAAATAATCTACTGGTAGTTGAGGTATTGTAAATCTACAAGGATCGGTATCACCACTGTGCCTGCTACTAACGCGTAGCTCACACGTGTTCAAGTTTAAAGGGCAGTATTTCTACTAGACATAGTAATGATAATATCTCATATCTCAGTTGGTATCTATTCTTTATTATTTACACATTATGATACCTATTGTTTCTGATAAACACCTCACACAGGGTGGGTCGGGTGTATGCTAAAGATAGCAATATTTTTTAAGAAAAAATCACGGTTATGAAAACTATGGTTGTATTATATGTATAGTTGATTACATAGCCCGGGCTATGACTAAAGCGTACCGAATTTTAATGGATGTCTCAATATTACAGGAATGTTAATTTCAGGCGACATATAATTTTGACGAATTCGAATTAAAAAAATATATATTTATACTTCTGCGGGCCAGATATTATTATAATGTTAGTTACGCCGGTAAGAGTAACGCCATCTATCACCGAGTAGTCGAACGAATATTTTTCAATTTATCTCGAACCTCAGTGCGTAACAATAATAATATCACAGATTCACAGTTAAATAAAATTGGTTAGTTTCTACAAATAACGATAAAGAGTATCTTTGGTAAATCATTTTTGTTGTATTAAAACTAAAATGGTTTGCAATATAAATTACACATTACATGTGCGTTCGCTCGTATTTTTGTACGTTTTTGTACGTGTACGTGACATTAATACCTGAAAGTGCAGGTTCCGTGACAGCGTCTGTGTTCGTTGAAAAATGCATAGCACTGTACATTACTCTTCGCCCGAGCACGTTATTCACAAACGAGAACCAGAATACGCGATGCATGCGTTAAAATGCAATGTTTACGTAAATTTTTGAACGTATTTTCAATTATATGTGTTGATGGATTACCTTAACTGGACATAGTGTTGGAAACGTGCTGTTATTTTGAGTTTAAAATGTAATTTTATTCAAGAATTTACCTTCAAAACAATGTAGAGTTTTAAATTTGTTATGAAAATTTCGATTACAGTATGTTTTGTAATAAGGACTTAGTCTGCTACAAATTTAGCTTTTATTTGTTTGAATGAAACAAATAAAAGCTTTGGTAGATTTTGGTTTTGGTTTTGGTAGATTTGGTAGAGAAGAATAATGAAACTAGAATAGTTTTGCAATTGTTAATTAGAAAACATAACATTCACATCTCATTAAAACGATAAAGGTCGACTGACACACATTAACATTAACCTTAATTTGCGTCTGACCCATATTATTTATGAATAACCCTTAACACAAACAAACTAAATATGTACAAAGGTGACCGTGCCGCTCCGGAATGGTCGTCTCCGCCATAATATGTAAAAGTGGCACGTACATACAATTTGGTTGCGCCAATAAAGTCGAATGTTTATATTTAGCCATCGTATAAATAGTGGTCGGATTTATGTCCGCGACGGAACGCAGCTCGGCGCACCGTGCACGAATGAATTGCCACCAAAATATTTGTCTGTCGTTCTACTACTGGCCGAGAGCCAGCGGGATCACTTTCGGCAAAACTAGAGATAAAATATAATAGTGGTGTCTGGATCAAGAAGGTATGTGTTTAAGAGGCTCGTGTGACTCATAGACACTTGGGAATGTAGTATCTATCGGCGGCAGACGCCCTTAATTTGTCATCGACTTGATTAGAAAATAATAAATTACGGTAAGAGTTTTCATTTATTTATTTATGTAACAATGAACGATGAATATTCTTAGCGGTAGGCAGCGGCTTCTGTCTTTAACATTGCTGAAGTCCACGGGCGACGGTATCCACTCACTATCAGGTGGGCTGTATGCTCATCTGCCTACAAGGGTAATAAAAAAGTGACAAAATAAAACAACGAAATAATTAAAACAGTAGTTACTAAAACATTGTTGGTAATGACTCATTTAAAAAGAGTATTGCACTATGTTTTATCGATGTTAAAATTGAAACAGTATCAAAGCAATTCAATTTGCTACGTTTTAAATCGATATAATGAGTACAGATCAAATATGGTAATGCGGTACCACCCTATTATCATAAGTACACAAACTGTCAAATTTTATGTGGATAAAATGTTTTACATGGATGGTATTCAGTCCCTCCTCTAAACAACGAACAACAACTTTAACTCGAACCACATTAATTTTTTAAAAGGAAATAGTTTTTTATTTATTTTCAAACATTTACACAAAATATTATTTTAATAACCCAAAAGTACATATTATTATCCGCAACACGCTTCGTCAGATTACAGAAACAGAGTTATCAGCAACATGCTTCGACAAAAAGTACAATACTTACTTTTAGCTACAAGCGTCGTCATAACCACGTTAATTGTGATCACATTTATGAAGTGAATATAATCCAGTCCATAAAGAATATGCGTTTTCAAAGTATTCGGAAAAAGTTGTTGATAACGTAAAGCTTAATTGTCGGGGGGTATCATCGAGTTAGTAACACCTAAAAATAGACGAGGAAGAGAGTAGACCGATTTATCTGCTTCCCAAGACCACGCTGTTTTCAGCAATCTGCTCTTTATCATGGCGCTTGCAATATCTCCGAACAATCCAGATCTCATGAAATCTCGTGATAATAAACCGTTAGACTGTTGTGTTTTTAATGCTCTTTAAGTTTATTCGTTTTCCTGGAATCAGAAAATTGAGATTTCCGCCTTCTGAATGCGCGCGGAAATTTCAATTAAGTATATTAGTCAGTTTTGAGAAACGAAATTAGGTAAAGCGTGTCATCATTCGACATCATTAATCAATTACGATTTGTAACTAATTGGTTTGAAAATGGAGATTTTTATAAACATGTTATGATCTTTGATATCTCAGTATTTGTACCAAGTGGTCGACTATGCCCGGCCTTGAATGGTACCAAAAAATACAAATTTCCATTTTCCATGTACCTACGCCTTGCTTGTTTTCACTCGTTGAAAAATATCGTGTAAAAAATGAAAACCGTAATCCTTAAAATGTGCATATTTATTTGTTTTAGGGCAGATTATGAATCTGTACTGGTAGGTAGCACTATCCTAAATACTTCTGCTGCTTTGTAGTTATTCGTCCCAATTGGATAGATGAGACTGTCGTTGTGAAATGACAAACTTGAGCCTGCGATATCAAGTCTCTAAGAGAGTGGCCGCATTCACAATGTAATATTTATGAAGTACGGCAGACCACTATCGTAACTTATCATACCAAGAGACAAGCAACGTGCTAGTGTGCTCGTCTACAGCAATACAAAATTGATTGATATATCAATGTATTTTTATTGTAAGAAAATGATTCCATTAAATACAACTTCAATGAAATTAAGTGCATAAATACTCTTCGATTTAGCTTTAAAGAGCTATTTGCAACAAAAATTACTGACGCCAATTCAGTGAGGAATTTTCCGGCAGGTCAGAGGATTACTTCGTTCTGAGAAGGCAAGCAGTTCGTGCGTTGGAATACTTGGCTCGTTATTGAGTAACTCCGACAGAATCAGATACGAGGCTACATATGTGGACAGAGTTACATTAAAACTTTGTATAATTCCTAGATTCCGTTTTTTTTTTTGTCTAAATATATTATTTCAGTCAGTTATGGTATTCTACTTCATTATAATTTTTTTCCTACTTTTTTGCCTTATGAGGCTATTTCAGTTTCCCGTTGGTGTGTAGGTGAGCTCACGGGGCTCAAGCCGGGAGTGTTGCTAACACTGGTCGTAGCAAGAACAGTGCTTCGCAGAGCCTACCAGTGCTTCGCAGAACCTACCAGCCGCGTTTATTCTCGGTAGACTCTACCCCATGATCTGTAAGCGGAGTAAAATGTCCCTTCGGAACAAGGTGACACTTTACAAAACTTGCATAAAGCCCGTCATGACTTACGCGAGTGTGGTGTTCGCTCATGCGGCCCGCACACACATAGACACCCTCCAAACTTTACAATCCCGCTTTTGCAGGTTACCCGTCGGAGCTCCGTGATTCTTGAGAAACGTTGACCTACACGACGACCTGGACCTCGAATCTATCCAGAAATACATGAAGTCAGCGTCGGAACGGTAAAGCTATGCGTCATGATAATCGCCTTATCGTTGCCGCCGCTGACTACACCCCGAATCCTGATCACGCAGGAGCTAGTCACCGTTGACGCCCTAAACACGTCCTTACGGATCCATCAGATCCAATAACCTTTGCACTAGACGCCTTCAGCTCTAACACTAGGAGCAGGCTTAGGGACCCCGGTAACCGTACTCGTCGAACTCGACAAAGAGTTCGCCGTGAAACCTAACCCATGAATCAGCTCGCTGAGTTTCTCGCCGGATCTTCTCAGCGGGTCGCGATTCCGATCCGGTAGTAGATTCATTCGCGAAGCAGCTACTCTTGAGTTGTTAGATCTCCTTCGGAGGCGCTCGGGTAACTGTTAGCAAATCCCACCCGTCCTGGCCGAGCCTTTACTCGCCCACCTGTCCTGATGAAACTGGAAAGGCCTCCGGGACACCAGTAATCCTTCAATCATAAAAAAAAGAACCTACCACCGGATCGGAAACGCGACCCACTGAGAAGATCCGGCAAGAAACTCAGTAGGCTGTGTCTATGGGTTAATTCACTCGTCGAGCCCTTCGACGCAAGCAATGGGTTCAACGAGGACGGTGACCGGTGCTTGTGGTACCTAAAAGCACCGATAATTAATGGATCGCGAGAATCTCTAATGACGTGTTTATAAGAACATAATTCGTTAATATATCAATCAATATTACGAGCTTCATAATTCATAAACACCTTAACATTCAAATACCTACCTAATGCGTACCTAAAAAGGAAAAACCGGTTGCCAACGAATCGTTAACGAAATTAGTAATAACAGCTTAACAAGTTAATTCCAGTGGTTATTAAATAATCAGTCACATCCTAGACCGCAGTCGTTGCCCCAAAAGTATCAAGTTACAGACGAACCGACATTCAGCCTTGATTGTGATATAAATATTTAGTATACGTGTTTACTTTAGAAATATCTGTTAATTACATTATGTAGACACGACTTTATTTATATTATCAACACTCTACAGAGTTTTTGGAACGAAGTTCCTTACGGCAGGCTTGGAGGGGATAGGGATTTTGCTGCGCGACCGAACTGATTCTTCTCAGGACGGAGGCTAGTTCTTGTGAATTGGCGGTAGTTCTTTTGACGTTCAACAAGTATGTACTTTCATTTATGTTGAATAAATTTTTTTTGATTTGATTTGATTTGATTTGATTTGAAAAAAAAGTGATAGTAAAACCGTAAGAAAAAATCAGTGGAAAAAAGTGCGTGGAATAAAACCGTTAAATGAGACGTGCGCTGGCGCGACAGTCGCATACACAAGCGAGTAGTGTATAATACCTTTCTCTTTCTCCCTCTTTCTTTTACTTTTACATACTTTCCTGCACTTAAATAAAAACTAATCAGCAAAATTTAAGAGAAAAATCAAGAAAACCTACATAAAATTGAGCACGATTTTTTTTTGCAAATTGTGTCGATTCTACATTAGCCGAAGGAACTTCGTTCCTACNCATACACAAGCGAGTAGTGTATAATACCTTTCTCTTTCTCCCTCTTTCTTTTACTTTTACATACTTTCCTGCACTTAAATAAAAACTAATCAGCAAAATTTAAGAGAAAAATCAAGAAAACCTACATAAAATTGAGCACGATTTTTTTTTGCAAATTGTGTCGATTCTACATTAGCCGAAGGAACTTCGTTCCTACCTGTTGTCCCACGACACCACATTTAAATACAACCGACGTTGGTTGTGTGTTCAATAATTTTTATGTTTAATATTTATATTCAGTATAGAAATAGTCGAGTCATACATTATATTTGATTTTGTAACATAGATTGCTTTAGGATTAAAACACTCTGGTATTTTATTACTAGACAAAAAAAAACACGAACTTTAATTTTCTGGTTCTAGCCACGAATAATGAAATTTTTTTTTATTGCCCTTGTAGGCAGACGAGCATACGGCCCGCCTGATGGTGAGTGGCTAACGTCGCCCATGGACTTCAGCAATGCCAGGGGCAGAGCCAAGTCGCTGCCTACTGCTGCCGCTGTCAAATGGTGCGAATGTGGCAAAATGAGCTGCAGCTGTAGGCTATTTGCTGGGTAAAGATTTCTTTAATCGGAAGAGCGTACGGCCCGGCCCCCCAGTGTTAAGCCGCTTTCAGACTATGCTATAATATAATAGCACAACAATATAGCACACCATACATTGTTATGGACACGTTCACGCTGTACTGGACTATATCTGAAGTCGTCGTGGCCTAAAGGATAAAATGTCCGGTGCATATGTGTTGAGCGATGCACCGGTGTTCGAATCTCAGGCGGGTACAAATTTTTCTAATGAAATACATACTCAACAAATGTTCACGATTGACTTCCACGGTAAAGGAATAACATCGTGTAATAAAAATCAAATCCGCAAAATTATCTCTTGTGAGTCCGCGCGGGTAGGTACCACCGCCTTGCCTATTTCTGCCGTGAAGCAGTAATGCGTTTCGATTTGAAGGGTGGGCGGGTGAGGCAGCCGTTGTAACTATACTTGAGATTTTAGAGCTTATATCTCAAGGTGGGTGGCACAAAGATGTGCCGCTACCATACTCTTTCTTATCTTCATCCATAGAGTTGGTGTGTTAATTGAGATGCCAACCTGGCGACGGAAAGCGGCTATATTAGAGGGCATAAAGAACGAAACTTCGCATTGATGCATCGTGCGGGATTAGATAATTAATGACTGGACAAAAAGCTAGGTAGTCTGACAGAATAGCAGTCATCAATGAATGACGACGAGCTACTCAAGTAGCTCGTCGTCGACTGATGGTCTGATGGTCGTTTAGTCAAAGTAAGCTTTGGCTCCCGATGAGTAAGGTGCTCGAAAGGACTTAAGTTAAAGTTCCAATTCTAAGTACCACGGTCCCCAAAAAGGTCTCCCCCTAGTCAAAAAAAAGAGGCCAAAAACCAATAAGAAGTTGGTCTTCTGCCTTTTGTTTCGTTTTGTATAAATCGAGACTGATGTTAATCCTTAATCTTAAAAAATATATTTATACACACTATTCATTCATAGTGGTTCATTCAAAACTTCTTTGAATGATTTTATTAGAACGCACCCTGGTAATAAAACATGTTTTTTTGCTGTACGTGTCATTTTATACTTTTAAAGTGATTTTATGACCTGGTAACTAAGACCTTTAAGTCATGTCTTATTTTAATTATATTCTTATTTTTATGAAATATGATAAATATGGAGGGAAATGAAATGAAAATGATTAATTTGAGACGTTAATCAACTGGGATGAAATTAAATGAAATGAGATGATATGGAATGAAATATAATCTTAGTAAAATGGTGGTCATTTACTAAGATTTTTTCAGTGGACTTTTTCGAGGATCCCGAGAAGTTGCGTCCAGCGGCTTTGTTTCATTTTCCCACATTTGTGCACTTTCACAGATATTAAACAGTTAATAAACCACCGTTATTACACATTTAAACCTGAAGAAACACTAAATAGACAAAATAAAACAAATCACACAACTTCACACCTCGCGTTCCCGCCAAAAAGTCCTCATTTTATACTTACTTATTTGTCAATGACAACAGTTGTGTATAAAAGAAAATAATTAACTAAAGCAATCTAATATCACGGGGTCACTGACCGGGAAGTTTAAGATAAAATTATTTCAAAAGTTTCTTCAGTGTATTACTATAAACATTTTCAATAAACAACTCACTCGAGTGTGTGTTGATAGCCTATCTATTGCAACTTAGTTATAAAACATTTTGTTTAGTAGTGGTATATGTTTGTTGTTGGTCGAGTCGATAAAATTGAGACAGTTAGAAGTCAATGGGCCGATATATTTATTGCGTTCCTATTATTTGTTCGTAGATTGCGTCGAACATAATTTGTACGTAAATCAAAGACGTTTTACTTTTCATAATAATCTTCAATGAATTATTACGCGACAGAAAATGATGAAAATTTTTTTTTTACTATCGTCAAAGGCATCCAAGTCTGTCCACCATCTAATGGTAAATGTTCATCGTTGCTCTTAGACATAAGTTTTTTTTTTTCTACCTATACTGATAGCCTTGAGAGGTTATTTCAGCTTCACCCTAAAGTGTGTAGGTGAGCTCACGGGGTTCAAACCGGAGTGTTGCTAACACTGACCCTAGTAAGAGCAATGCTTCGCAGAATCTACCACCGGATCGGAAACGTGACCCACTGAGAAGATCCGGCTAGAAACTCAGTGGGCTGTGTCTATGGGTTAATTCGCTCGTTGAGCCCTTCGTTCGACAAGGACGGTGACCGGTGCCTGTGGTGCCTAAAAGCACCGTTAATGGATCAGGAGGATCCGTAATGACGTGCTTTGGGCGACGTCGACGGTTTACCGTTCGGATATTAGTAATGACATCATTTGCTGAGGTTACCTAAAGTTTACCTGTAAAAATTACCTTTAAAATTTTTCACAATTTACTTGGATACTTCCCTTTCTTTGTTTATATCGAGATAATTTCAATAACTATTACGATAAATTGTTCGAACCAATAACGTTATAATCTGAATTTAATGAGACACAGCCCACGATTAAAAGCCGATAAATTGACACATTCACTTGACTAATAAAACGCTTTGTCAATGTCAGGGACCGAAACAAAACAGATAAAACGTTGCGATAAAAGCAATTCGGTTAACTGTAGTCACTTTCTTTGACGAAGTTGTACAAAGAAAATAAAGACATCCATAAAAATATTTCTTTATGTCAATTCGCTCTGGCACGGGTTTGTTTGTTCCCTTTTACGAAGAAAATTGTATTATTATGAAAGCTAATTTGTAACTAAGTTTTTGTTCGAATATGAAATTTTTATAATAACATTAAACTGAGTTACAACAACTGTTTTGTCCCTAATCAAATAAAAATGTTTTTTTTTAAATCATAGCTTTACTAAATTGAAGTTGTCGTGGCCTAAATGATAAGTCGCTTGGTGTAGTTCGTATCGAGCTATGCCGGTGTTAAGTTCCGCAGATACCAATTTTCCTAATGAAATACGTATTTGACTCAAGTTCACAAATCACTTTCACAATAAAGAACTAACATAGTAGTAATAAAAAAAAAAACCTGCCAATAATGATTTGCGTGGTTATTATTATTGAGATATAGATGTCAAGTATCGAAATGGGTTGTGGCATTCATGTTGTGAGATTATCGGCTCCGGTAACCGCTTAATACCAAATCATCCGTTTGCTTCAACATCCGTATATGAAATAAATAAATAAAACGTATAAGGACTTGAATATCTTAATTATGTGAACCTTAAAGACCATGATGTTTCTTTGAAGAACCTTACTTCTCTTATCGAAAAGTAATACGATGTCACGTTCTGAAATTAACAAACGTATAGAATATTTTAGGCTAAACGGAGCTGTCCAACCAAAACCAACTAACTCCCAAGAAGTAATGATACATTTTCACACACCAATCATCTAACACAGAATAGTCAAGAGATAGAAAATGTTCGAAAACCCATGTCATGTATATATGCCTAAAAAAAAAGTGTAGGTTTACCTTCGGTTTTCGCAAATTGTAGACATAATTAAAATTACTTTTGCGGTTTCAACCCGCGTTTCTTATTATCGTCATTAGCAGAATATTCAAATGTAGACGTACTAAGTCAACTTGTGCGTGACCACGAAAAAATCACGGTATTCGAAACCTCAGAAATAATATGATGACAGTAAAAAACACGAGATTCAACCGTAACAGTATTTTAAATTTAACTAGAGGTCCCGCAGCAGTCGAAATTCGACTATAATTAATTGGAATTGTAAGTTTGTACATTATTATGATTGTATTTTATATTTCTATAATCACAAATTTCGCCAAGACTACACTATAAAAAATATTAACAAAGACAAACAATATTCTCTATTTGACAACAGACGTCAAGAAGAAAAGTTTGACAATAAACAGTATGCATGCGTGTGTGCGTCAAATACATGGTATGTAGTGTGTGTAATATTTTCTTTATTAATTTAATATGTCTTTTATGCATTATTTAAATAAAATATTAGCATTGTGCACTTCTTCTCTATATTCTCTATAAGTGTGGAAAATTTCATACTCCTCCGTCCGCGCAATTTTCGTAAAAAGGGATACGAAGTTTTTGCTTCACGTATTAATATATAGATAAACGTTTACCATAAAGCCGTAACATGGCAATTTTCCTCGATACTGTATGTGTGAAACTTTGCAGACAGAGACCTTAGGAAGAATGCATTATGTCTAACGGTGCGGTGCGGCTCATTTTCCGACGGCAGCGAGACGACAATGAAAAACTGTTCAAATACATCAAACACTTTGTAAATTGTGAAATTCAATATGGAGGCGTTTATTTAATTTTTTTTTTTCGTTTTCGTATTATTTTTATCATTAATGATCGGTACACGAGCTCACGGTTCATCAGTGAAAACACGAATTCCTTTATTATGTATTTTAAAAACTTATCCGTGACGTTAATGTCTCAGATGATTGTTTAATTTTCCTCATTTTCTTACTTTAGTTTTCTATGAATATACATTATTTTCTACTTACCAAGTAATTTACCTAAATATTATATACAGTTATTATATAAAAGTTGAGATATTGATTTTGTGGAAGAGTATAAATAAATGATTAATTATTTATTTAATTGATTGGCTGATATTATAATTTATTGGCAATAAAAATGGGAAAATATGCTCATGGCCTACCTGATTATTAAAAGGGTATCAGAGTCCATAGATAATACAGCAATACCACTACTCCCTTTGAGATGTACCTACATAATAATATGTATAGTGAAGTCTCAATAGAGGTGTTGCTAGACGGTCGCTCTCTTAATTTGCAGTAGAAATAAGCTGAATAAAGTCAATAGACTATTATTTCAATATTAATATTTTTGGAATCATTGTAACATACAAAGAGTCTGGCGAATAATTCTCACTTCAAATCGAGACACTCGCAACAAACTTTTCCCATACAGGAAATTGTCGACAATAACACATTTCGACGCGTACATTACCCAGTACAAATGAGTCTGCACCTCAAAAGGGTTGTACCATCAAAATACGAGCAAGTTTATGGCCTCCGTCTTAAAGCCACAAGGTGATGAGCGTTGCAAGTGAAATAGTCCTCTGGTCCGCGACAAATAGGGGTGAGAGGTGGGGGGCGCAATTGTTATTTCCTTAACGGGCCGTCTTATGGCCCTCTTAATTAATTTGAAACTTTCTGAGGTCTCCTGTGGCGTGCAATTTGAATAATAGCCGGGATAGGGTGCTGAAGTATAATTTTAATTGCAAATATTTATGTTAAACGAGCCCCCGGGCGCCGTCGAATGCCTTTCTAGAATATTGCAAAGCATGATATATTGCCAGGAAAATCTTATGTACTCAAATTATGTTATTTATGGCTTTCATAAAACAGGCCTTGTTTTGGCCTTTTGTCTCCTATTGAGATGTCGTTTTTAAGCCCGTCCGCATGAAGCTAGAATAGGTTACCAGCGAACGGGTACGGAAAAAGGCTCTATAACTATGTCTCAATATCGTCGACTTTTAAAAACATAGGTATTATGGAGATGAAAAATGGGTCAATAAGTTGAAAAGCATAAAACAAAATATTAATCAGATCAATAAAAAAATTTTTTTTTTCAATATCTTCCGATTTATTTTCACTCAATGTTGGCAAACAAAACAAAAGAGAATATTGAAACAAACAACAAAAAAATGAATCTAAATCTTGATTTAGTGTCCATTGATTACGACCAAAATTTTATTATTGAATGGCCATGAAATGACCCGAAAGACATGAAATCAGTAGTAATATACTGTTATGATGAATATGAGTGAATAGTTCGATTTAAAATTAACATCACGGATTCACTTGTGGCTTTAGCGGCGAGTAATTATAACTTCATTTTTACCAACATATCGTCGACCTTGGAGTTCAGACCGCGTTACCTGAAAAAGAAGTGAAACAGGTCAGTTAAAGGTAAATAAACTTTGAGTACAGTTCACCTAACAATAGTGTGAAGCCTTTCAAGCAGCACGCGAGTTCGTTGCTACCTAAGTGACATAATTAATTTTATTTTCTATTTATACCGAGTGAGGTATATTTGCCTTAAAACAACATGACGCTGTTGTTTAACATTATTCTACAGTTATACCAAATAATATTGATTTAATTTATGAACTCGATGTTAATTTCGTATGAATTTTATAATCGAACGATTCACATTTTATAAGTTCCCCGCATCAACGAAACTTTACTTACTTTAGTATAAATATATTTGCAAATTATGAGTTTCAAAATAGAATACATCATTGAATGTAGTATTCTGCAAATGACACCATATCTACATTCGGTTCAGTGGTTCCAACGATTGCCTCCTCACAAAGAATCATGGATTTTAGGCCATTGTTATATTAGTGACAACAAACTATGTCTGACTAAAAGTAAACATTCTATATTCTCTAATAATCTTGGTTATGTACTTGTGTTTCGTTTTTTTCTTGAATTTAGAAATGGCTCTTCATGATCATCAGTTTACAGTCGTCCTCTGTTAAAGAGACCTTAGAACTGATATCTCAAGGTGGGTGGCGCATTTACGTTGTAGATGTCTATGGGCTCTAGTAACCACTTAACACCAGGTGGCATGTGAGCTTGTCCACCCATCTAAGTAATAAAAAACTAGATATTAACATTAGCATGAAGCCGTGCGTGTGTGCGTTAGATGTGTATGTATAGATACTAGAGGTCCCACAGTAGTCGAAATTCGACTATAATTAATTGGAATTGTAAGTTTTTACCCTATTATGATTGTATTTTATACTTCTTTAATCACAAATTTCGCCAAAACTACACTATAAAAAATATTAACAAAGACAAACAATATTTAATCTATTCTCAATTTGACAACAGACGTCAAGAACAAAAGTTTGACAATAGATAGTATGCATGCGTGTGTGCGTCAAATACATGGTATGTAGTGTGTGTAATGTTTTCTTTATTGATTTAATGTATCTTTTATGCATTATTTAAAAAAAATATTAGCATTGTGCACTTTTTTTCTATATTCTCTATAAGTGTAGAAAATTTCATACTCCTCCGTCCGCGCAATTTTCGTAAAAAGGGACACAAAGTTTTTGCTTCACGTATTAATATATAGATAATATTATGTGAATCTTCTAATAGGAATCTCTCGTTTCATTAATATCACAATACCTTCATAACGGCTCGTATCACAGGGTCGTCGGACAGTTGATGTCACTTGCACACACGTGATTAACGACGACGATCGAGTTAAGCCGCTACATGTAACGTGTCAATTTATGTGTTATTGAAGTATATTGTAAGCGACATAAGGTCGTTTTTTTCTTGGCAATTAAGTTTGGGCTGTTTTCTGTAGATACATTTTGATCAGTCTTATTTCTTTACGTTGTGACACTCGTAGGTTATCATTGGCAAACGCCCCACTCGTTCTTGAAGTGAAGCATTCAATTATGCATCACATACATATGTACACCAATGAAGTAGGAAACCTATGGAAATGAAACGTCAACCAAAATTTCGTGCCACTGTGACGTCATCTGGCCACAAAACATGGCGGCTTTAGTGCTGTACAAAAGATTTCAATGTTATCAGGTTTTATCGATAAACGTTCTTGGCTCATTTTATTTTAAATATTGTTGAGTATTATTTATTTGTAGAATTTATACTTTAATGNCACACATATATTTAATATACACCCATAACCCTGGAAAGACATTTATATTTATCATACAAATATCTTCCCTTGGCGGGATTCGAACCCGCGACCCCCTTGTGACCATATACTTGTGTTGTTCCATCCGTGACCTCATTTTTCTGATGAATCAAGGAAAAATACGTTTGAATCAGTTTCTAAACGAAAACATGTTTTTTTTTTATTTTTTGAAACGTAGGTACTCTATGATGGCCTTACATTGCCCGTGTTTATGACTGTTTCCTCATAACATTATTAAGATAAGTTCTCTTTATCATAATACCTTTTTTTTTTTCGGGCCGGTGCCCGAACCTCCTGCACTGTCCCCGTGTTTAGGGGGCGCGCGGGGTATGTGGGACTTTACGATCTGCAAGGTGTTCGGAGCAGACCGCGGGCCTAAGGAATTTTAGGGCCTTACCGCTTTACATAAGCCGAATACTAGACTGCAATAGATACAACCCTCTGCAATTATATAGTGATCCAGGTCACTTATGTACAGCCACAGAATGCAACCACACATCTGGCTTCTCTGCGACGCTGTCTTCTGTACATAGATCCGACCTAAATCTATCAGTCTAAAGATAGACAACAATGGAAGATGCTTATACAAATAGGCTACACTGAACTAAAGAACTGAGAGATATTCTGTAAAATATACAAAAATTAAATCAACAGTCTTTTTAATAAAGGACAAAGGACTCATTGATTGATTGATTGATTGATTGATTAAAAATCTAGCAATCCTGTACTTAGATACAGTCCTCTGCAGCGGTATTGATACCTAGCTTTTTAATATTGTTATTTAGTGGTTACCGGAGACCATAGACATCTACAACGTAAATGCGGCCACCCACCTTGAGATATGAGTTCTATGGCCTCAGTATGGCCTCACAATGGCTGCCCCACTCTTCAAACCTTCACCCTCTGGATCACGTGTCAAGTAAAAGGCCAGCCGTTGATGCTGTAATCTAAATTTTCTTATTCTCTACTCAACCGCTGGTAGCCTTAAGGGCTATTCCAGCTATTCACGGATTATAATCTAAAGATATCTATACTAATATATACCTAAATCTACAGTGGTTTTTACGGATGTTCCGCTATAACTACTGAACCATGCATCCGATCGACTTGAAACTTGGTATCCGTGTAGAAAATACATGTACTCAATGGATAGGCTAAAATTTGTATGAATATTCGACTCCCTACACCAGTTGCGGGGCGTTAATGATGAGAATCTTTGTGGGGGTGAGAAATAATAATGTTAATTTTAAATGCCCAGCGAAGCGGACAGGTACAACTAGTACAATATAAAAATGAGTTATAAGCGTATGAAAAATGTATCTACAATTCCTATCTAAATTCGAGCAACTTATATAGCTTTGGCATTGCCGAATATTGTTATCAAACCAGATCGATGAGGCATCTCGGAAGCTCTAGACACGTAGAGGTTAGATCTTAATTCAGTTCACGTATGATATTATCATACATTAACGTCACGTTTGTCACGTAGGTAGTACACGCAGGCAGTTAAATCTAAGGAAGCTATGTTTTGAAGGAAAATAATGTTGTAACTTCGTAAACAACTCGTGTTTTTTATTAATACGCATGCTCGTTGTAAAAATGATTCCACTTTAAGCGTTTTAAACGTTACAAAAAGTCAAGAAGGGTGTATTTTCCAAGCCTAATTTAATTCGATTAACCACGTTATAAAAATTATGAAAATGCAAACGCAAAAGTACACATTCATTTTGCATTCGTATATAGCGATGCACCGGTGTTCGAATCCCGCAGGCGGGTACCAATTTTTCTAATGAAATACGTACTAAACAAATGTTCACGATTGACTTCCACGGTGAAGGAATAACATCGTGTAATAAAAATCAAACCCGCAAAATTATAATTTGCGTAATTACTGGTGGTAGGACCTCGTGTGAGTCCGCACGGGTAGGTACCACCGCCCCGCTTATTTCTGCCGTGAAGCAGTAATGCGTTTCGGTTTGAAGGGTGGGGCAGCCGTTGTGACTATACTGAGACCTTAGAACTTATATCTCAAGGTGTGTGGCGTATTTACGTAGTAGATGTCTATGGGCTCCAGTAACCACTTAACACCAGGTGGGCTGTGAACTCGTCCACAGGTCTAAGAAATAAAAAAAATAAAAAAAATACTAGCGCACAAACGTAAAAGCATATTCAAGAAAAATTATCAATACATTGAACGGGAATAATCCTGCACGTTAATTTCTAAGTAAAATACCTAGGGGAAACTTCAGACACCACAATAAATGAGATCACAACAATAACAAATCATAGAATTCGTGAATGACTGTACACACAATTTTCCTGCAGGAAGAAACTCATTTACATTAATAAAACAGCGTATGTTTGATTTATTTTGTGGTCTGCTCATTGTATTTTCCTTAAACGAATACTCTATATAAGCGATGGATTCATTTGCCACTGAACAGTTGAAAAACGGTGGACACGATGTACAGACTAGTGTGCTTTCTTGTTTTTGTGGGCGCAGTCGCGGCTAACGACATTGTTATCAGCCACGAAAATGGCAAGAAAATATACGATAGCAACAGAACCGCCAGTCCGGCGATATGGAGACGAGCTGACAAGATAACTGTCAACGCTACAGACAACGAAGTCATCAGCGGCGTGATCATCACAGATTTGAGGGCGGAGAAGGACGGAGAGGTGCAAATCGTCGAAGGGGGACAAGGACAGAAAAACGTTACCTTCGAGTTGAAGAGCCCGGCTGTGTTCAGAGGCTACGAATTCCACGTTGAAGTTTACTCTGTGCCCGAAGATGAAATACAAGCAGAAGTAAATACCTCCACCAAGTTATCAGACGCGAAGGTGCCAGCATCCGTCGCTGGAGAAACGCATAACCCGGAGAAGAATTTAAGAGAAACGCGAAAAACCGAAACGGCTGCGACAGCTACGTCTGAAGCTTCAGACGAGAAAACGACCTTCACAGCGACAACTGAACAAGGCCAAACTTTAATTACGACCCAGAAACCTGAGTTCTTCAATCCTATTGCCATGAGCAAAGACATTAACATCAACGGTATTCCGACAGCATCGAACGTGGACGTACAAAGTACAACCGAGGTTAATGTTGAAGGTAGCACTACTGCTGATCGCACCACGGTGGTAGGCCGCGAAGAAGAGCTTCCTACCGATAACGATGTCTCTCAATTCGCGCTGTTAAAGGACAATTATGCTCCTTCGACTTCGCAGCACGCTTCGACGATTCCACCAGTGGGTTACAGCACGCACGTATACAAAAATAAGTACACGCGAAATGATTAAAGTTATTTTAATTACCTATTTTTTTTAGGTTAGATTGACCATCGCTATTTTGTTTAGCAAATGGTCATATTTGTGTAATTATAGGTGACCCTCCTATAAAACGGTTCTAAAAATTCCCTAAAACCCCTATTTCGATGACACGTTAAAGATATTTTTGTTTATTTAGAAAGAATAACCGAAATTATATTTCAATTTTTTTTGTCTAATAGGTTAAAAAATACATACAGGCACAGTTGAGATATTTTGTTCAGAAATTACTCTCTTTTTTGTAATGGCTTCTAGTCTCATTAAAACAATTTCGCACAACACGGTAGTACTTTGTAGAGCCGTGTAATACTCGTAGGAGGGTAACCTGTATACTGTTTATTAGGTGCCTATTTATAAATTTCAGATATTCAAGAAAATAGCCAGCATTGATATAGCATTGTACTAATTTTAATTCGAAGCTAATGTGCTAAAATAAAAACTCTGAAGGATATATTTTGATAGTTTTATTGAAATAACAACCTGATTTAATAAAAATACTGAGTTATAGCGGAAATCGAAGCTGGAGGCTCAAGTTATAACGGTTGTTCTGCTCTTTAAGTTCGCAGCGATAATGGGCAGGCTGGTGGAATTTACACGCATGGGTGATAAGCCTCGCAATTAGCCAGTAACTAGATTTATTAATTTTCACATTTCCACTTGAAATGTTACCAGTACAAGACGCATTCTAAGGTTTGACACTAAGAATATATCTAAATATTCAGATTAATCTTGATTGGGATGAATCAAACAATTAATTTCGTAAAAACAAATTTATTAAAACTTAATAATTGGAATGAAGAGTTTATTATAATAACAATATTTTTTTTAATAATGTTTAACAATATTGGCGATACATTTTAATGTATGAAAATTATTAAAATAAATCCATAAATGAATTCAAAAATCAATCAGAAGTTCATTATGCACACTCCGTTACGTCTACAATTAATATTCAATGAAATAGTTTGATAAAAAATAACATTTTACTGTCATATTGTCAATAAATTATCTTTTGTCATATTGAATCTCCAATTGATATATTGTGAAATTACAACATTCAATATCTAAAAAATATGACACGAAAGATATTTAATAAAATAAGTAGTAATATTGTCCGAAGTTTAAAATAAAAAAACTTTTTTTTTGTTCAACAGAAACTAAAACACAGGAAAGATCTTTTACCGAGCGGGTATCATTGCTATAATCTATATATATAAAAGAAAGTCGTGTTAGTTACACTATTTATAACTCAAGAACGGCTGAACTGATTTGGCTGAAGATTGGTGAGAAGGTAGCTTAGAACCAGGAGAAGGATATAGGATACTTTTTATCACGTTCCCGTGGGACGTGACATAAAACGTAGTATAACAAAACGCAACTGATATTGAATAACAAAACGCAAATGACAGCTAAACGTTCTATGGTTAAATCAATGAAGTAGGAAACCTATGGAAATGAAACGTCAACCAAAATTTCGTGCCACTGTGACGTCATCTGGCCACAAAACATGGCGGCTTTAGTGCTGTACAAAAGATTTCAATGTTATCAGGTTTTATCGATAAACGTTCTTGGCTCATTTTATTTTAAATATTGTTGAGTATTATTTATTTGTAGAATTTATTCTTTAATGGGAAGTAAGTAGGTATATTGTTATGTGCAAATATGATATGATTTAGATGGGTGAAATCTAAGACAAGTTCGTCCTTCGAATTTGCCAAGTAAACGATATGATGATTTTGAAAAGTTGCTACACTGATTTTATAAAGTTGTCGTTTGTCGCAAAACATAAAGATATGGCGTAGTTCAAAGCCATCAGCCCATTTCTAGCATGCTAAATGTTATCGTATTTTGAGTACGTGTTTTTCTTAGACTATTACAATCTATTTNTTTTTTTTTTTTTTTTTGGTTTCATGTGTGTTTTAATGTTTCCGAAGCGAAGCGAGGGCGGGTCGCTAGTAGTGATATAAAAATCAAATCCGCCTCATGTCTCAATGTTGGTGACAGCATTCACGTTGTGATTTCTAAGAGCTCTAGTAATCACCTAATACCAGATAGGCAAGCTAATTTAATCATTTATTTTATAAACATAAAAAAACTAGATATTATAGATAGTTTTGAAGACGTCGTGGCCTAAGGGATAAGACGTCCGGTGAATTCGTGTTGAGCGATGGTTATGAGCTCGTCCACCCATCTAAGTAATAAAAAACTAGATACTAACATTATCATGAAACCGTGCGTGTGTGCGTTAGATGTGTATGTATAGATATAATATTATGTGAATCTTCTAATAGGAATCTCTCGTTTCATTAATATCACAATACCTTCATAACAGCCCGTATCACAGGGTCGTCGGACAGTTGATGTCACTTGCACACACGTGATTAACGACGACGATCGAGTTAAGCCGCTACATGTAACGTGTCAATTTATGTGTTATTGAAGTATATTGTAAGCGGCATAAGGTCGTTTTTTTATTGGCAATTAAGTTTGGGCTGTTTTCTGTAGATACATTTTGATCAGTCTTATTTCTTTACGTTGTGACACTCGTAGGTTATCATTGGCAAACGCCCCACCCGTTCTTCAAGTGAAGCATTCAATTATGCGTCACATACATATGTACACAGATTAAACAACATAACACTGACAAGCAAGTTTGACAAGAACACGCTGTCAAAATATACTAGGCAAAAATGTCTGGGAAAATACATAATATTGAGCTTTGTACGTTTTAAATATAGAAGTGAAAATTAAATCCATTTATGTATATAAAAATGAATTGCTGTTCGTTTGTCTCGCTAAAACTCGAGAACGGCTGGACCGATTTGGCTAATTTTGGTCTTGAATTATTTGTAGAAGTCCAGAGATGGTTTAAAAGGGTAGATAAATATGAAAATGCTCGGAATTAAATAAAAATAACAATTTTGTTTTTCCTTTGATGTGTCCCCCCTAGGACGGATTCCTTTTGTTTGTTTTAAGTTTATTTTATACAAAAGTTTAGGTATTTTATTTATCGATTGAGACACTACGAAGTTTGCCGGATCAGCTAGTTATTAATAAATTTTTGTTGCTCAACTCATAAGCATGTAGGTATCTCAAAAACTTTAGTTCAAACAAATGGTCCTGCTCAGTTTTTTTTGAGTTCCACAATCCTAAATTTTTCTCTTTCATATACCTACTTCACTTAGAAACCTACATACATTTTTTTAATAATATGGATTTGGCAGTGGCTTGGTTGCCTTTGGGATTGCTGATGTCCGTGAGCAATAATGAACCCTCACCATAAGGTTGACCTAATTCTTACTTGTCTACAATAGTTATAATAAAAACGCACTCCAATATTTTACTTCTATTACGTGTGTTATATTAGTATAGAGTGTGTTTTTTTGCAACATCTTGAAACCGATTTTCAAGAATAAGACATAGAAAAAAAACAGATATTCCTTATTTATCCTATAAAGCTTGAATAGTGTCCGAGGAAAACGGTTGTAACACACAAGATAGACGACAGCCGATATTATAACGGTTCGAATCTCAATTTTTGTTATTTGGTCCCGAAATACTTAAAAAGGCATCAACACAAGAAAGAGCAAGATATTGAGCAATATTTGTTATAACACGAGTCCAACTTCGTTATTACAGTTCCCTGGAATGACTTTCCTAAAACCGATCCGCTATGTCACGTACGCTGAATACGACGCCGGAGTTTTTTCTAGTTCTACTCAGATTACTGTACTTTCAAACTGTATCGTTCGAAAGTTGAAACATTATTTCGTGGTAAATACTACTACTTCACGAAAGAAAATAACATCGAAGTAGGTTTTCTTAGAAGCTTCCGTAGTACGTAATGATTATAGATTCTTATAAGTCATTCGGGTGATTTTCACAAAGCCAAAGCGAAACGAAGAAAGGTTTCGATGTAGTAAATAAAAAATAAATGATATTATTTGGAAAATTTATTGTTAACTAATCAATAGCACTTTTACGATTGAATGTCATGTTTTTTATTACATTTATATTACGCTTACATTTAGAATACTTTATAGTTTTTTTACTTTCTTTTTCTTCCTTACTTAATCCTAGGTAAGCTAAGGGACCATTAAACCCACAGACTGATAGGTGAGCTCATGAGCTCAACTTGAGAAAATTGCTAAAACCGACCCAGAGAGCGAGAGCAGTGCTTTGCTGAATCTATCACAGGGTCGCAATCGCGGCCTGAGAAGGCACTGAGAAGATCCGGCGAGAAACTTAATGAGTGCAACTGTAGTTTAGATGAAAACGTCCGAAATAATGTTATTATAATGACACAATAAGAAACGCGACATTACAAAGTAAAAATAGTCTCAATCGTATCCAAGACTCGCGAAAGCCGAAGTAAATACTCCTACTAGATTTGTTACCTTGTGTTGTCTTTGATATCTCTCTCTTTGATATAGGCTTTCATCGGCAAAAAACTAAAAAAAAACCACAGCTTCCATCGCCTCTAATACGTCGTTGACGACTTTTTGGGCGACCACGAGGCTTACTTTTTAGTTTTAATTCGTTCAAAATCTTTATGTCGGAATCGTTCAAATACCGATACCAAATCCAATAACGAGTCGTGTGTTCCTTTGGATTGTACGATTCCTACACGTAATTAGTGTCGTGAGCTGTTTGTACGGAATGCCGCACAACTACTTGCGCTACTGCCGCGACGGAACTCCTATTAAATAATCACTCGTTAATGTGTTCATATTGATGAAAAATATCCCAAATACAATTAAAATAAACCATTAATAAAAAAAAAGAAGACCAAATTTGAAAATTAAAATCCATGTTTTTTAAATAAAATTATTTGAATTTAGAATTTATTGCCAGCCATATATAAGTATATATAAATTTAACTTCGAATGGCCAGTATTGTAAAACGGTAACTTCATCATAAGAAAGATCTATTATTTCTGTTATTATTCTTGAAAATATTTAAAACAGACTATTTATCTGCGAATGTGGATTGTAACGTGGTTGTTGTTGCTGTACGTGTAATTAGTGCTATTATAAAGAATTAATCTAAGACTTAACGGTATCGAGCAATATTAAAACATAATAATAATAATATGTCCTTCATATTTTTTGTTAAAATAAGGAGCAAAAAGCTCTTACTTTAACCGTTGTCAGTGAAAATTTAGGAAGTGAACATTCATATTGAAAATAAATGTGGACAATTAATATGAATCATCAAATTTGAAATAAAAATTAATAACTAATAATCTACTGGTTTGTAGCGGAAATAGTTGAAATGTGAATTTAACTTTTCTCATTTCATCGGCACTTTGTAATTATGTACATAAAAATTAATAAAGGTACAATTATACGCATAAAGAATTAAAATACCTGAATATTTTTTAACTATCCATTAGCACTAAACTTCACAAAAATTACAACTGTCGACAACGTTAGGTATTATCAATCACAGTTCGATTAACATACACCAATATCTTAGAGCAAACACTACAGGCGAAAAGCGTAACGCAAAACAAACTGATAAACAGTGAGCAAAGATTTCATAGGAATTTCGCACGGCACGCCGTTTTCATTCGTCACCGTCTAGTAATTAGGCGAAGCTAGAACTATTAAATCAATACACCTTTAATGTTTGGTGCTTAAGAACTAAAATCATTCAAGCAAATAAACGTATGAATGGAAAGAGCGTGCGACGAGCGTCACGCATTACCAACCAACGTATTGAATTTGAAAATAAAACAAATGACCTTAGTGCAATCCCTGGGTGGCAATGATCGTCTTATTTAAACGCCGTAGGTATTTCTAATTACGTTAAGTAGGTCAAACTGCACGTGTTGTTGGAGCTTGTTGGTAATAAAAATTTAAATCGATTCTCGATATATCGATAATTTGTAGAGTTGTTGTTTATGAGCGTCGATTTTTGTGTTAACGATCCAAAAATGATTTTTTCGTTTTTTTCTTGCTATTGCGCTTGTAAGTAGACGAGCATAAGGCAAACCTCATGGTGATTGACTACCGTCGCCCATGGACATCAGCAACGCCAGGCACTAGAACTAAGTCGCTGCCTAGCATCGTTTGTTGTTTTTGTTGTATTATTGATCGAAGTTTTTGTTGCTTGATTTTCTTGATTATTTTAGACGCCCGGTGTTTCCTAGTGAAAATCATTTCAAAGATTAGATTTTTCGATTCTATGTACTTTAACTAGTAACATTGTATACAACATTGACTTCGGTCAATAATCGATCGAGTGAGCTCCCCATACTATTGTGCATTCATGTGCACGATGCGTAAACACCAGGTGGTAAGCCTTGGATATTGTTCTGTTACAATTTGGTTACAACCATCATTAACCTATCCAAAATATATTGTTCTTGTTTATATAATTATTGTTGTGACAAAATTTATATTACTTTGTAAAATAAATACCAGATAATTGTACTAACATTTTTAATATCATTGTTCATTAAAAAATAAATGATATCGTACAACTGAGAAAAAAAATCATATACCTACGTTAAACAATATTTTTGTAGTACCTAGTTACAAAATGGCAGCTTAAAGTATAGATAGTTACATTTTCGGAATCGCCAAATATATTTTTTAAACATTTATTTTATTCCTACTTTGTTTCCCCTTTTCTTTGATCAAAGACACTAAAATTAAATTAAATACGGCACTCTCGCACTTAAGATGAATTAAACGAAACTTCGGAATATGTTAAAATCCACCAAGCACTTTACACTGGAAAGGGTGCCGATAACATGGACATGGTTCGCGCGGGTAGGTACCACCACCCTGCCTATTTCTGCCGTGAAGCAGTAATGCGTTTCGATTTGAAGGGTGGGGCAGCCGTTGTAACTATACTTGAGACCTTAGAACTTATATCACAAGGTGGGCGGCGCATTTACGTTATAGATTAGTTTATGGGACCCAGTAATCACTTAACACCAGGTGGACTGCGAGCTCGTTCATCCATCTAAGCAATAAAATAAAATAAAAAAATACATATGTACATAGATGCATACGTACAACATATATCATTTATATCCACGACGTCCTCCACGAGTATTAATAATCCTTTCTAACCTTTATTTGGCTATAGCGTATGAAAAATATCATACATATCACTAATTGATCTATAATGGCTCGCGAATTTTGAAATGGGAGATTTTTAATGTATATGAATATAGTTATCGTGAAATTTAAATTAAATATATAGACTATTTTGTTCGACATTTCATATTTTGTCACCAGCTTGTTTCCGTCAGGAGCGCTTATGTCGAATAATTGGCGCCAGGTGGTCCCTCCGCAGTCGGAGTCGGATATTGTAGGGACAAGCAGACCGTGAATAGTAGGTATTGTGCGGTTGAGGCCTAGCATATTATGCTGAACAGGAAGCGTATGTAAATGTGCTTCGGCACGCGGTAATTATACATTTATTAGGTTTAGTTACATGTGGTGTTTGAACAAAAGATGCGAACCGAGTTTTTATTCGTGTTTTGTTTTGTCTCTGTTTATAATAAACCTTTCTGTACATTATAAGCATAAAAATATTTAACCTTTCAAATTAACCACTAAAAAATTATAATTGGGACAATTTTTAGGATAAATTCGAATTAAATAATTTATTGAAAAATGTTATTATAGTTTTAGTGTAGAACCTTTTAGGTTCGACGACGCCAAAATAAGATTATCTTTCGGATTCTGAATAATAAATATCTTGATAAAAGTACTGACTTCGACCGGTAACCGGTTTACGGTACGCAGTGACTTGGCTCTGCTCCTGGCATTGCTGAAGTCCATGGGCGACGGTAACCACTCACCATCAGGAGGGCCGTATGCTCGTCTGCCTACAGCGCAATAAATAAATAAAAAATCGAACTTCGATACCGCAGTCTACTAGTGAGGCTCTCCACCAGTCCACCCTGGCAATAACAAGGATACTGTTAACAAAATGTTTATCAATATAGTTATTAGTATTTTTATTTAAAAAAGTAGAACAAACATCTAAAATACACAGACGTGAATTTAAAACAATGGCTTACGAAACGTTCGTGAAGTTCATCGAACGAAAATCATCAATTTTCGTTTTATTGTAATGGCACGTGTGACGAAACTCGCTAATAAAACAATACGGTATATTTTTATTATACTTTATAATAATAGTGCTTTCAAATCGATAGTTCGACGGCCGTCTGGTGTAGTGGTAAGTGACATGGTCACTACACAAGGGGGTCGCGGGTTCGAATCCCGCCAAGGGAAGATATTTGTATGATAAATATAAATGTCTTTTCCAGGGTTATGGATGTATATTAAATATATGTATGTGTATAATAAAAATCTTACATTTATTTCCGTTATCTGGTACCTGTAACACAAGTTCTTTACGNGCAGCACGATAGGACGATACCCGGCGGCTGTATCCACCGGGCGCCCCTCCTTCCTCAACAACACAAGTCTACCCGTCCGCCAGAGCGACGGAAACCGTCCCGACTCCAAGCAGCCATTATATAGCTCAAGGAGCCGGTCCCCCAGGGCACCGAGGGCCAAGGCCAATACCCGGTCGTGGACTCCGTCCGGGCCGGGGGCCGTGTCTCTCGCAGTCATCTTGACAACGGCCACCCGGAGCTCTGCCTCGGTAATACGGGGCACCTCAGCAGGAGCTTGGCCGTCGACGGTGTCAGACGGCCCGCCCATAGCGGGAGGGACAAAACCCTCCCGCTCCTGCGGGAACAACGCCGAAACGATGTCCCGCAGGTGCTGAGGCTGGAGGCGCTCAGTCATAGAGGGGGCCCACGGGCGTAACTTGCCGCGTACCAATTTGTATGGGCTCCCCCACGGATCCGCTTCGAGCGCCTCCAAGAGTCTCTCCATGTTCTGCTCCTTGGCCCGCCTGATGGCCAGCCGCAGGGCGTCCTTCGCAGCGCGATATTCGCGGTGCAGCCGAGCTTCCTCCTCCGCGAACGCGACAGGCTCGTCGCTCCGCAGGCGGCGGCGACGGCGGTGTCTAGTGCACTGTTTGAAATGAGATATTTTTAATGTATATGAATATAGTTATCGTGAAATTTAAATAAAATATATGGATTATTTTGTTCGACATTTCATATTTTGTCACCAGCTTGTTTCCGTCAGGAGCGCTTATGCCGAATAATTGGCGCCAGGTGGTCCCTCCGCAGTCGGAGTCGGATATTGTAGGGACAAGCAGACCGTGAATAGTAGGTATTGTGCGACTGAGGCCTAGCATATTATGCTGAACAGGAAGCGTATGTAAATGTGCTTCGGCACGCGGTAATTATACATTTATTAGGTTTAGTTACATGTGGTGTTTGAACAAAAGATGCGAACTGAGTTTTTATTCGTGTTTTGTTTTGTCTCTGTTTATAATAAACCTTTCTGTACATTATAAGCATAAAAATATTTAACCTTTCAAATTAAGCATTAAAAAATTATAATTGGGACAATATTTAGGATAAATTCAATTTAATTATATTGAAAAATGTTATTATAGTTTTATTGTAAATCTCAATAATTTAAAAAATAAAAATTTAAACCTTTTAGGTTCGACGACCCCAAAATAAGATTATCTTTGGGATTCTGAATAATAAATACCTTAAAAAAAATACTGACTTCGACCGGTAGCCGGTTTACGGTACGCAGTGACTTGGCTCTGCTCCTGGCATTGCTGAAGTCCATGGGCGACGGTAACCACTGACCATCAGGAGGGCCGTATGCTCGTCTGCCTACAAGCGCAATAAATAAGTAAAAAATCGAACTTCGATACCGCAGTCTACCAGTGAGGCTCTCCACCAGTCCAATAATTGCCACCTGGCAATAATTAACAAGGATACTGTTAACAAAATGTTTATCAATATAGTTGTTTATATTTTTATTTAAAAAAGTAGAACAAACATCTAAAATACACAGACGTGAATTTAAAACAATGGCTTACGAAACGTTCGTGAAGTTCATCGAACGAAAATCATCAATTTTCGTTTTATTGTAATGGCACGTGTGACGAAACTCGCTAATAAAACAATACGGTATATTTTTATTATACTTTACAATAATAGTGCTTTCAAATCGATAGTTTATTACTATTATTCGTTTGGTAACAGGCAAAGACAACAGTTAACTATTCTGCACTGATTGTAAGAGTTTACCTTTTTTGTTTAATAGCTATTAGTGAGTTATATTTAGTGTTAACAATAAAATAATTTGGTAACTGTTCGTTTTTTTTCTTCCTTTTTTACAAGAAATGTCGTTAAAAAACAGAAAACCCAATGCACAAAAGGAATCTAAAGGTGTCAGCGGCGACCTCTACCTATACACTGCCCTAGTTAAAACAAATGAATTGACTAAAGTAAACACAAGTAGATGTGTATTTAAGAGAAAATAAAGCATTAATTTTTGTTTAAATAATAACTAATAATGATCGCGTAAAGGAACACTCCTAACAAATGCACTTAGGTCAGTCATTGTATGGATGTGAGAGAACAAAAGCATAAAAAAGAATAAATATATTATTTAAATTTTGTAATTTTGTTATATATGTAGTTTTATTTATAGGAGGCTAAGAACCTGATTACAAGGGGTCACCGTCGTTCATAATAATGCCAGGGGCACAAGCCGCTGTCTGTTGCAGATTTCTTTTTGAAGCCTCGCTTACAGAAAGCTTTATTTTGTTAAGTACGGATATATACAGATTGGAGTTATCACTGAGCGGTTTTATGATAATTTATGTAAATAATTTACTGATACTGGTGGTATTAAACCGTCCTCACTCACGGCTTCTAACGCCAAACCGCTATGCGTTCAAGTTAGAAGGGTAGTATAGTTATTATGGTAGAGCAGTATTCACGTTGTGATGTCTATGGACTTAGTGAGTCGACTACGCGAATATTAAAATCAACCGACGGGTTGTCTGGCAAGTTTGTTACCAGACCAAGGCAGACTAGCCAATGCTATACGACTCGCAACAGATAACGGCGACGACGCGAACAAAATAAGACTTGAATTTCACAGTTTTATTTTTATTGTCGCTCGGATCGTGAAATATTAAATGTATCTAATTCTGGTTCCGTATTCTAAGGATTATTTACGGAATCATTCTCGCCGGAGAATTCTGTTAACATTTTTATTAACCCGCTTTTTGTGCATTTGTTTGGCAGTTCAGTACAAGTTATGGAATCGTTTTTAATTTTATTTTTTATTTCGTTCGTAATTTTCGGATTCTTCTAAACCACTTTCAGTGCTTTTATGCATTCCAAGCACTGTTCAAAATTCTCGTCAAACCTGTCGAATGCGAAGGGTTCTACATGCAACTTAACCCACAGACACAGCCCACTGAGTTCTCCCCGGATCTTCTCAGTGGGTTGCGATTCCGATGACAATTTCAACAAAGCACTGCTCTGGCTAGGGCACATTTTAGCAAAGTCTCTCCGACTGAACTTCGTAAGCTCGCTTGCACATTCGGTGAAGCTAATATAAACCCTTGAAGTTACCAGCATTGGTTGGTTAAAAAAAAAATAGCTATTGTATAGTAATGCAACTGATTTTGTGCATGATTTTTTCACGAAAGCCAATTACCTCCAATCATTTACTTACCACTTTACCCTTGGCAGCCATTACCATGAGTTTTTCAACTCATATGACCAAAAAAAAACTAACATAAAATTTCCTTTTTTTTATTTGAGGATCCCTAATTGAACGACTCTTTCCTTTTAGTCTGTTTAGATAGTATTGTGTTGACAGGCGTGTAAAATCTAGGTTGTTTACATGAATGTGGCCATCAAGATTAGAGTGCATTTTTCAACATGTTTTATTCCAGTAGCTTTTAAGTCTATTTTTTCTTGCATATACCAAGGCAACGAATTTCCGCTGGTAACCACTTAATAAATGATGAGATGTATGCTCGTCTGCACATTTATAGTAAGAGTAAATAAAAAATCTCTTAAGCGAAAATTTGATCCTATTTCAAAGTTAAACTAAAAAATAAGGTTAAACTAATTTTAACCATTGAACATATGTTTTTTCGTCAACGACCCTGAAACCTTAGACCATATAGGACGTGGTTCGGAATAACCCTAATACGATAATCACAACCTAGAATTCCCTGTACTGTGTGAACCAGAAAGAAGATTAAATAGTTACATATTATTATGCAGATATTAAACATCCAGACAAAAGAGAAAACAAACCTGTTAATCACACGAACGTCGGTCTAAAGTCTAAATTACCAGCCATTATATTATTGAACATAGCTTTTCACAGTCATCTAAAGTTACACTTCTTCTGTCAGGTTTGTAAGGAAAACATCATACGTTATATGCGTAACCATCAAATTATAAACCGAAATACATTAAATTAGGTGTCACTTTAATCTATTAAATTTGTTAAAAGCGACACATTATCAAAACTGTAATTTAAAAATATTACTTAGTAGCGGCCCGCTCAGGCTCCGCTCGGGTCTCTAATACAAAATTTCAACGAATTTTAACGCTGTTTTATTTTTAAAAATAAAATAACACTTATTGCGGCATAACTACAATAGTTAGACATATGCTGTCGCGACACTTTTTGTAAATAATAATGTGTTCGATAAAGTCGTAGTACGTTATTTTATTCTATCATCAATAGATTTCGCTGGGCACGCGATGTAAAGGATATTTTAGGTAATTTTTTTACACCTTGGGTTACATTATTGGAGTTTTAGTAAGGATCCCTAATTTTTCAAAAAATATTTTAGCTTATGTCACTCGGGAATAGTGTAGTTTCCAAACAGCGAAAGAATTTTTCAAATCGGTTCAGTAGTTTCCGAGCCTATTGAATACAAACAAACAAACAAATCTTTCCTCTTTATAATATTATTATTATTATTATTATATTATATTATAAGTATAAGTATAGATGAGCTCTAACGATATTTTATAGATATGAAGCTCGCAAGGGCTGCGTAATCGTCCTGCCTATTTCTGCACCCAAATACGCGCTTCGGTTTGATGTTCGGAATGCTATTGAAATCAATACAGAAGAGTAACCTTGAAAATAAACAGAGCGACGCGACCGCAAATGTTTGGCAACTGATATTAAGGTCGCCTGTCGCACAATGCACCTGCATTGTTATTGCCGTATCAAAACGTTTATTTAATTATAAATATCTATATGTACTTAGTATATTTTATATTAATATTATAAAGCTGAAGAGTTTGTTTGCTTGAACGCGCTAACCTCAGGAACTACTGGTCCGATTGGAAAAAATACTTCAGTGTCAGATAGCCCATTTATTGAGGAAGGCTAAAAACTATAAAACATCACGCTAAGATCAATACGAGCGGAGTACTAATAACCTCCTCTTTTGAAGTCGGCTAAAAAGCATGTGGTTTTGGTACCTTAAATATCTACTTAACATTCTATTATTCAAAAATATACTTACTTTTATGTAAATGAAGTCGCGGGTAAAATTTAGCGTTTTACCAAAGTAACTATTCCACGCAGTCGCGGGCAAAAGCTAGTTTTGTTATAAACCTGGAGACGAGCCAGCTTCAAGAAATAATAGGAATCGTTTGACTTGTGTTAACATAAATATTACTAAATACATGAAAAGAGCCTTTAGAAAACTAATTTTTATTTTCATATTTTTTCATTACTGTATTATGACATCAATTACTATTATTTAAAAATAATAACCATGTATTAAAAAAATAGTATTTTGGATTATATCTATATATTAATACGTGAAGCAAAAACTTTGTATCTCTTTTTACGAAAATTGCGCGGACGGAGGAGTATGAAATTTTCCCCACTTATAGAGAATATAGAGAAGAAGTGTACAATGCTAATATTTTTTTAAAATAATGCATAAAAGATACATTAAATCAATAAAGAAAACATTACACACACTACATACCATGTATTTGACGCACACACGCATGCATACTATTTATTGTCAAACTTTTGTTCTTGACGCCTGTTGTCAAATTGAGAATAGATTAAATATTGTTTGTCTTTGTTAATATTTTTTATAATGTAGTAGTATAAAATACAATAATAATAGTGTACAAACTTACAATTCCAATTAATTATAGTCGAATTTCGACTACTGCGGGACCTCTAGTTTCAATAATTACCTAAATATTTTGTTGGCAAATGTCAATGTAACTATCGGAACATATTTTTGATTTGACATCCTTTGGAAGTGAAGTATAAATGAGCTAGTGAGATCTAAAAGAACATAAGAATTAGCTATCAGCCTCAGCGTCGTCCCTTCATTTAGACTCGAAGATAAAAAATCAGGGTAGCCGGATATGAACTTGACCGGATCCGCAACTGTCTTTGCCACAAAGGAAGTCCGGCTATTCTGTTAGCGGACGGGGGTGTATTAGCCTGCTTATTTTTTCATACAAACTTGTAACGCGGTTGATTTTGTAGTTTTATTTATACTGTTCACTATTGATCAAAATTTTCAAAGTCATTCGATAAACCAGTTGTTTTTAAACAAAATATAAGCCTAGAAATATCGCTCTTATCTGTTGAACTATAATTAACAAAGTCCATCGCAGTACCTACGCCGTCCTGCACAGTCAATGAATAAATCCGCGACCAGGGGATAAACTACTTAACTAAGACTCATAGATTACAATATTCTTTATCGGTAAACTGCAAAGGGTGCAGCAAAAGGGTGTGTTTTCACAAAAAAAAAAACGTATTTTTGAAATATTTTTCACTATGCCTTAAACACTAGGAATGCATCTTTTAATACATATATACATGTGCTAGTAAATAAGACAGACCTTCAGATCTACTTACTATCGAATTCAATAATTTAAAATATTTAGATATATCTAAAATAGTCTTTTTAAAACCGTTCTTTCTTGCAAAGCCATATCATTTGTTACGTGGAAATGTCAACGGAAATTCAAAACTACGAACCCTAATAGATTCTTAATTTCGATAGATTTTTTAGCTGATTTATACGGCGTTGTGTGACTCCGTACACGTAGATACCACAGCCCTGCTCATTTCTGTCGTGAAATAGTAATGCGTTTCGATTTTAGGGCTATTGTTGTGCTATAAAACGGACACTTAGAACTCATGCCTCAAGGTTGATGGCGGAATTTTTATCGATAATGTGTACGGGCTCCGGTAACCACTTAAAAATGGGTGGACCGCGAGCTCGTCCATGCATTTAGGTAAAAAAAAACAACTGAATTTCTTACAGTACCAAATAGTTTCAAAGCCGACTGTCTGTGATTGGTGTTACTGTGACACTGGGGTGTAGAGACAGTCTTGAGGTCAGGTCAGTACTATGAGATATCTGTTATGTCCTTTGGCTATGGAACACTTATGCGGAAAATCGCTCGGTTTTTAGCATTCTATATTTTCGATGTACTCAAATTATATTATGTAATGAATAAAAATGTAATTCCTGAAGGAAAAATTCATACACTTATTTCTCTAAGTTTAGAAAGAAAGCACTGAAAAAAATACAATCAAACCAACATAAAACCAGACAGTTATAATACTGAAAAGTTTCATGCTAAATTCCTACCGACGTTGAAAACGGCCGACATCGGATGCACGCGTAAGTCCAAACAAATAAAATATTCCACTCCAACTTGCTGCATTAAACAGTGAAACTTCTGAAAGCATCCCTGAAGTAAATGTTGAATGGACGCGGAAATTTTCACGAACGTAAACTACTGCTCCAACATCAAGTTACGGAAATCGAGTAATTTAACTCCAGAATTTGTAACAAAAATTCTATACAATACTCAACCAACATGTTGACTATCGGTTTTTTATAAAATTTATACAAAAACAATAGCAAATCTGGATATAGATATCTTAGATCCTTTTTAAACTAATGCATTTCCTAAAACTTAGTTCACATGAAAAATAAATTGAAAATCTCATATTTCTTAGTCCTATCCTGTGATGTACCTTTATAACAGAAGTTTTGAAGAAGTCTTTTTTACGGAACTCCTACTCCTACATCAAGTTACGGAAATCGAGTAATTTAATTCCAGAATTTGTAACAAAAAATCCTATCCAAAACTCAACCATCATGTTAACTATCGGTTTTTACAAAAGTGATACAAAAACAATGGCAAATCTGGATATAGATATCTTAGGTCCTTTTTAAACTAATTCAATTCATAAAACTTACTTTACATGAAAAAATAAATTCAAATGACATATTTATTAGTCCTATCCTGTGATGTACCTTTATAACAGGAGTTCTGAAGAAGAATTTTTTACGAAACTCCTACTCCAACATCAAGTTACGGAAATCGAGTAATTTAATGACAGAATTTGTAACAAAAAATCCTATCCAATACTCAACCAACATGTTGACTATCGGTTTTTTACAAAATTGATANAAAAAAAAAAAAAAAAAAAAAAAAAAAAAAAAAAAAAAAAAAAAAAAAAAAAAAAGGTACTTTTTAAACTAATTCATTTCATAAAACTTAGTTCACATGAAAAAATAAACTGAAAATTTAATATTTAGTCCGAAGCCTGTGATGTAAGTTTATAACGGGAGTTTTAAAGAAGCATTTTTTACGAAACTCCAAACAAGTTTGAACGAAAAATCGGAAACGTAGCGCGTGCAGCGTTCTATTAATACAAAACAAAAATATTTTCGTTTATAGATAGAGACGCGAATGAGGAATGTGGTTTCGAAAAGATTAATCGTTATTAATTTCGTAACAATACTGTAGCTATCGCTCTTCTTATAAAACAAATAAATCAATCTTCATCATTGAATCAGCGGTAAGTTGTATTAGGTTTTGTTTAAAAATTATATTTTTGTTTACAATAGGAACTTCGAAACAACGCGCAAAGGAAACAAGCAATGAAATTTTTGAATACTTTGGCCGTAATAATAGAACGTTTGATTAAAATAATTAAAAACTAAGTTTGTCATAGTTCATCTGCTGATATAATGCGTGACGTTCCAAATTTAACAGAACAAACTATAATATATAAACAAACTCTATTCGAGATAGGTTATTTGTGAATAAAAAGAACCCTGATTTAATTAGTGAAAATTTTGTTTCTTCTTCCTGTGACTTCGACAAGAGTTGTGTTTCATTGAATATTAAATTGAACAAACTAAACTGTTTAGTTTAGGTCTCATTGAAAACTTCAGAAAATACTACAAATTACTTAAAATAAAATATACTAATTTCAAATAAGGTTGTTACAAGAAATATTAATAAAAATCAAATATGTATTTGTTAACCAGCATCTTATCGCTAACTTATGGTTTACATAAATCATCACATTCAAATCGACACATCTAGAAGCCCATATAGAGTGAGCAACCCATTGACTTTCTCATAGGATTTTCTTAGTTAGCCGCGATTCCGATGCGATAGTAGAGTCGGCGAAGCACTATTCTCGCTGGGGCCAGCGTAAGCAATTCTGTCAAGTTGAGCCCGTAAACTTACATACCGGTCCGTTAGTAGCTATCAGCCATTTAAGGAACACAAATAGCCTGAAAATAAGCCAAATAATTAAACCTACCCATGCTACCACATCATCTGTACCCACACATTCCAAATATTACAAGACGATTATTATTATTATATCACTCGGTTCAGGCTTTCTTCAGTACGAAAATAAATGTAATTAGCCATAGCTTGGTTCAAGCAACAATATTCTGAGTTACACCGAAATGTCTCACAAAGCATGACTCAGACTCGACTACGACTTCGGTCCTTAAACGCATATTTTAAATACCAAGATTATTAGGACTAGTTTCCTAGGTCACAAGTCCTGTGTGTCTAATGAGTCCGCACGAGTAGGTTTTTTTATTTCTTAGTTGGGTGGACGAGCTCACAGCCCACCTGGTGTTAAGTGGTTACTGGAGCCCATAGACATCCACAACGTAAAATGCGCCACCCACCCTGAGAAAGTTCTAAGGTCTCAAGTAAGTTACAACGGCTACCTCACCCTTCAAACCAAAACGCATTATTGCTTCACGGCAGAAATAGGCAGGGTGGTGGTACCCACCCACGCGGACTCACAAGAGGTCCTACCACCAGTAAAGACCACCACCCTGCCTGTTTCAGCCGTGAAGTAGTAATGCGTTTCGGTTTCAAGGGCGGGGCAGCCGTTGTAACTATACTGTACTGAGACCTTAGAACTCATATCTCAAGGTAGGAAGGTGGTGGCGTTTAAAAAAAAAAGTTTAATAATCGTGTTTTGTTGTTAACTGACTGAAAATATGCACTACTTAAATTTGTTTTCGTTTTGTGGTAGTGTAATTTTTAATAATAAAATCATTTATTTATATACAGTGATTGTTAATTGTCTGATATACAATACGTATATTTGAAAACATTTCATATTAGTAGTTTATTTTTAAATTATTCTTTTTTTTCGTTTCTTTTCTTGTATTTCTTTTTCTACCTATTCGCCGGTAGCCTAAGAGACTAGTCCAACTTCACGCGGACATGATTGTATTTATCACTAGCGTTGTTTCTGGAGTCTTATCTTTTTTTTTTTTTTTTTCTTTGACTTTTCTTATCTTTGACTTTACGTGCATATAATACACGACCAAGATCATTGGAATCACACATATATATAAACATTGAATATAAACGAGCCAAATGATGTAGGAAATTTAATGTATGTAGTTCATCGTTAATAATAAGCTTGCATTTCTACAAGGAGACCGGAAACTTGAAGCCGTTGCGGAATGCTTTCGTTCAGTTTCTATTTTAAATCGATCTTCATTACCATTGTACTTGTGTTTAGAAAAATAAACCTTCCAGTGAAAATGTTTAGTCACATATGTGATTAACCAACTTCTACGCAGCATTCGTAATCAATAGGGTTGTTTAATTAATTTATTCGGTGGATAGCACACAAAAAAAATGCAATAAATATTCAAGTGAAACATAAATGTTGGAATACTATATTATAAAATTGTATTATGTAACAATATTCCAATAACACACAAAATGTTGACTGACATATTATCTACTCTTTCTCATGGTAAAATTAAACTTATCAGTAAAATAACAAACATGTTTGATAATAGCTCCTATTAATATATAAAAAATGATAATGATATTTAATTTTTGTGTTTACTTGTTTACTTACTTACTTACCTACTTACTTATTTATTTATGTAAAAGCAAGAAGCAAATATGTAATTTACTTACTTTTAATGTAAGTACTTAGTTTTAATCTAAGAAAATATCAAATTCAGTGAACATTAGTTTTTCGGCAATGTGTATTTATCAGCCCACAGACGTCCACTACTGGACATAGGTAATGTAATAATAGGCAATGTGTACAAATCATTATAATTTAAAATACATTATAAAAAATAAATTTGGACAGAAATAGATTTACGCGTAGATTAAAATTAAATTTATACATTAAAATTAATAAAAAATTATTAATTTATTACTGGAAGAATGTAAATATACAAAGTCTAAGTTCAAGTCTTCAAAGCAAAACAAACTGAGCAGAAACACTAAAAGGGTAGACTTAGCCTGGAGGGAAAGAAAAATGCCGCGTCGCTACTTGTCGGGGTGGAATTATATACTCATCTTCTTACAAATGGGTCGTGTGGGGGTGCCTTGTCAAATGGATACAGGGCGAGGGTTGGCCGAGCCTTGAGGCTGTTGGCAACACAAAGAAAGTTGGATGGGATCGTGTGAAAGTGTTTTGCTGATCTCCTGTTAAACATGAAGTTCTGAGACTTGCACATATTTTTGGTTGTATTAGTTATACAATTTAAGAAACGAACGAAATATAAAATATTTATAAAAATTTACAAATTTTCCTCAACAAGTTTGGTATCGGTATTATTGTAGTAGGGTTGCCATCATTGTAAACGTTTATTCATTTTCTTTCATAGTTACAAATTTCTCTTCATAACAAAACTAGTCGCGAACAATAATATCAAACAATATAAATATCGAATGAAGTTTCTTGTCAAGTTTTTTGGCCAATATGTGAACTGTCCGTTTGAGGGAATGTGAGTCCTTGATGTCCCTTGGGATGAGGGAGGCAATACTTTATATTGCAATGAAACGCGATCTTTATTAACTCTGCTTTGAATGACAACATACATTACATATAACATCAAGCAATAAGTACAATAGCAATAATAATATCGGAATAAAATTAGTTTGAAATTATGAAGCGTAGGTGTGTGAAACCAAACGCAGTTTTAGGACCGTCTAGGCGTTGTAGGCGTGAGTATATTTGTGAAAGACATCGTCCTGTCAAGACCTGGAGTTTACTTGCTTCTTCTATTATGTGTTTCAGATGCACAAAAGAAAACTTAATGCAAAGTCCTTAAATGTGAATGTGTATCGTTGATTTTTTAATTTTCTCTTATAGTGTTTTCCGGGCACATGCGTTTCGGGAAAAGAGGTTTAAAAACGCGTTTGAAAGTAAGTATGGTCCCGGCAATCCCGATTTCTGTTTGTTGGTGATCATAGTATAAAGAGCTACAGGTCCTGACCACCACCGTTGACAACCAAAAACCAGTAATTTTTTAAAGTAATTCTGGTAATAAAAATGTTTTTGGTCGACCTTTTCCCAATTTGAAATTTAGTTATAACATTAGTGAATAAAATATCTGACTACATCCGCGAATTAAATGATACAATACAAATACAATTTAAAGTTGGGGCTCTGAATAATTCCACGTAAATAAATAAAAAGGGAGATAGCTCAGTAGAAACAGGTTCTACGCTCATCCAAGCGGAAACGGACTTTAAACCGACGTCTATTCGCAATGTTTTTATATTTCACGGGCCACGTGATTAATCAGTACGGAGCATTATACAGTAAATGAGTAGTGACTTATATTTGTTTGAATTGGAGAAGATAAACATGTAAAAAGTTTGAGCAACTTCAGGTTACGAAGTCTTGATATTGTCTTTTATGGTCATAATTAGACATGACTTGATATGCGGGAAAGATGGATAATCATTTTTCGAGCAACTGTGAAAAAATATATTTTACTTCATTCGAAAATATTTTTTTTGAAAAGAATCTGATCCAATATGACTCTGCCAACTTTCCTACGTATTAACCTGTCATTTAAATTAAAATGATCAATGGTCACGTGAGCTTACGTAGATCATCGCGTGTATGAAAACAATACAACTTAAACAAAAACTGTTTATTAAAGTAAGTTTTAAAAAGGTATTGGAAAAAAATACTATAATATGTACTTTAAAAGTGACACATCGCACAGGTGGCCTCGACATACATCGATTGTAAATTATTAATGATTGTATTAATTAGTTAATTGGGACGTAAATAAATTACATCATTTACATAATGAGCCGTTGTCAACTGAATCAGCAAAATGAATAAACGAATAAAAGGTCAAACAGATTGCATAATTCAATGTAGCCGTCACAAAAGAAATGATTCGATGGAACTCGTGGAATTTCGGTTTCGATTCTTTTGAAAGATGACAAAATCGGTAGGCAGCGGCTTGGCTCTGCTCCTGGCATTGCTGAAGTCCATGGGCGACGGTAACCACTTACCATCAGGTGGGCCGTACGTTCGTCTGCCTACAAAGGCAATAAAAAATAACGGTTATTAGATAGCAGTTCAAATCAGAGGTTTTTAAGTTAAAATTGGGTGCCAATATTTTACTTAATAAAATGGATGATTGCTCATAGCACACCTCGTATTTAGTGGTTTTCGAAGTCCATAGAAGGCCTATGTCCAGCAGTGGGCAGATAAAGGCTGATGATGATGATGATGATGAAGTCCATAGAAATCAGAACGTGATTGCAGCCACCCATTTTCCACTAGATCGAAGTCTCAATAGTATTTATAAAGGCCATCCACCCTTCGAACTAAAAAGCAATACAGCTTCGGGACATAAATAGACAAGACAGTGGAACCTACTCTTGCGCCTGCTACTACCACTGCGGTATAAGACTGAAATTTCAACTATGCCAGTACTTAGGAATTATATTGTTATACATATCTAGAAAGCTAAGTAAGAAAATAAGTAGTTTAAAAGGCAATCCAATAGATTGACGATTATCTATATATTAATACGTGAAGCGAAAACTTTGTATCCCTTTTTACGAAAATTGCGCGGACGGAGGAGTATGAAATTTTCCACACTTATAGAGGATATAGAGAAGGAGTGCACAATGCTAATTTTTTTTTAAAATAATGCATAAAAGATACATTAAATCAATAAAGAAAACATTACACACACTACATACCATGTTTTTGACGCACACACGCATACATACTATTTATTGTCAAACTTTTGTTCTTGACGTCTGTTGTCAAACTGAGATTAAATATTGTTTTTTTTTTTTTTTTAGTGCCTTTGTAGGCAGACGGGCATACGGCCCACCTGATGGTGAGTGGTTACCGTCGCCCATGGACTTCAGCAATGCCAGGGGCAGAGCCAAGCCGCTGCCTACCGCTTAATACTCTCCACAAGCTTCGCTTGAAGAAGGACATGTCATAGCGCTCGGGAAACACCGTGGAGGGGAGCTCATTCCATAGCCGGATGGTACGTGGCAAAAAAGATCTCTGGAAACGCACTGTGGATGATCGCAGTGGCTCCAGGTAGTATAGATGAACTCTACTCCGGTGTTTGTCTTTGTTAATATTTATTGTGTAGTCTTGGCGAAATTTGTGATTATAGAAGTGTACAAACTTACAATTCCAATTAATTATAGTCGAATTTCGACTACTGCGGGACCTCTAGTTACTAATAAAACCCACTGGTTTATAATGTGCGGTTGTCAGAGTCCAATAAAATATTATTATTCCTGTCAACTTTTGATATATGAATACACTGTTAGTATCACGCTGATAATTAACTCCAAACATGTCAATTACGTATTAAAGCACAAAATTGTTATTTCACAGAAAGCTTTTGTTACCGAGAATCGTAATTCGTACTAACTTAATATGGACGATAGGTCTTTGTAATCTTTGCTTCAGTACAGACATATACCATTAGTCTAACGTAAACGATAAAATAATCAATTCTATTAATAAAACCGTGTACTTAATAAGGACAGACTGGCTTAAGCGCGGTTCGGATCGTTGTCGGAGTATTAAAGTAAAAAAAAATTGAAACTGGTCTAGTCAGAACCAGATTTTACGTCGACGATAACATTGTGAACCTATAAATGCGTTTGTTTTCATGAAAAAAAAAGTCTATACACCTACCAACCTATTCTTAAGGGCGATATCTTAATGAGTGGTTTTTTTAAATGTAAATTAAAAACATTTAAGACAACCGTCTCTCATGCCAATAACGCTGTCAATCAATCACTAACAGGCGACATAATATGAGTGATCGTGAACAGGACTGACTTTCTATACGATTTTTGTACCAGTTTCGAAGCTAAGTTTCATTTAATGAAAGATATGCATAATAATACTAGCTATAATTGAACCACAAGCACTAGAACAAATAAAATAAATATTGACAATCTCTCTATTACCCAGATCAAACCAACCCGTTAGGTGTTATAACTGAAATCGCCGCTTTGGAGGACAATGGAGCCACAATTTTCGCAAATGGAGTTAGTTTCGTTATTGTGTTTCAAGACAGTCATAGTTTATGTTGATCAATAAATCTGATTGTTACGTACGGCTGTATATTTTAATTAAAAAAAAATCGGTTGTCTGTAAAGTCAGATTAGTGACGATAGTTGAACGTGACAACGTCATAAGAAAATACTGATGGAATGGTTTCATTTTTGAAAAGAAAATTTTAATTTTATTTGTTTGATAGATATTTTGTATGGACAATTGACACCACATTCACTTTTCACAGAACTTCATACTTGACGAAAACATGTAAATGTATTATTGTATAGCAGCTGTCCACGCGGATGCATCGCTCACTCAAGTAGGAGAGAGACAAATGTCGAACGCTGCCGAACGCGGAGGCCGATTGTGCCTCTTTGACGCTAGTTGCGCGCTCTCGCTTGCACTTCAAGCCTTAAATGGAACGCCTCAATGAGTCATGTTTTTTCGTGCGTGCAGCCGGCTCCATCGAATTATAAGACGTTGTCACGTCAAAAAAAAGTGTACTGTCAATAAATGTAAATTATATGCTGAATAGATTAATTGTTTGTGAAGCTCTTAGATGGTGTTCAGAATTAAAAATAATACAAAAGTTTAAGATTTTTCTCAACACAACAACAAACAGACCTAACTCCATTTGCAAAAAATGTGCTTTCATTGTCCTGCAAAGCGACAAAATATGCGTATACTTTTAGAATAGCCTCCAACATCACAGGACTTTAATTCATCGACTTTATGTGAATGGAGCTGTGTGTCTGACATTTGATAGGGGGCACGTTGCGATACCACCGATTCCTTAACCGGCCTGTACCGAAAACAAACCATAGTTTAACGAAATAAAGCGTAAATTCACATTTTCGGAATGGTTGTAATTAAAAATTTGTGCTATCCGCTTCATATTAAAGTTTGTTTTCGCTTGTAAACATACTAAGTGTAACGTAAGTGCAGTTAAATTAAGCTGCGACACTTTTGAAAACATGTCTGCAGTTGATAAGTTTATTGATATTAAACCGAATGTTAAAATTAAATTTCAATCTCATTTCGAAGGACTGATAACAAAGCTGTTATTACCACGTTTTGTGCGAGATATAAACATACTAACATCAATAAATAAGCACTTATTATATTTACCAGTTTTAAAAAAAATGTATTAGATATGACTGGCAACTTATTCACATAAAAATTAATAGGGAAAACATCTTCCCTCTTAAATTTAACAGCCAAACACTTCGTATAGCGGTGATCCGTGCATGGGTAGACTAAGTATGTAAATACATATATGTTGGAAAACAATTTTTTTGGTGTAATACAATCTCCTGTTATTGGAGAACCATTAACCATTTTCTATCATAGGCGTAATTTCTGAATGCTCTGATGTTGTTACAGCCAAACTTGGCTTGTTTGTAGGTAAGTATGTATCCTTTTTTCAGAACATGCATGTTATTATATAATAATTGAACAGTATATGACTCGAAATCGTGGTAAATGATTTTATGATTCTCTTTACAATACGGTTGGTCATGTAAACATAAAAAATAAAACTCGTAAAATATATGTAGGTCTCACCATATCTCGGTATATAGTAGACAAAATATCGTCAGACTAATATGTCCCATACCTGAAACAAAAACAAATTTTAATTAATTAGAATTCCGAAAAATCAACAAATGGTGGTAGGACGTCTTGTAAGTCAGCGCGGGTAGGTACCACCACCCCGCCTATTTCTGCCGTGAAGCAGTAGTGCGTTTCGGTTTGAAGGGTGGGGCAGCCGTTGTACTGAAAAACTGAGAACTTAGATCTCATGTCTCGAGGTGGGTGGCGTCATTTGCGCTGTAGATGTCTATGGGCTCCGGTAACCACTTAACACCGGGTGGGTCGTGAGCTCGTCTACCCATCTAAGCAAAAACAAAAAAATCTACAAGCAATGTCTAAAACTCGACATCAAAGTGTGCTAATAAAGTCGTTGAAATATAGATCATCCATATGGGACATGTCTGTTTTTATAGCTTTTAAACTAACAACATAGTCGGAAGGAAAACAACGAATTGCGATCACGTCGTAAAACCAGAAATAGGTCTGTGAACAAAAGCGTAATTACATTATGTGTACTAATATATTTGAAGGAGCATTTTTTTTATATTGACCAATTTTTTATTACTAACCTGTATGTATACACACTTGAGTTGAACTAATTTGAGTGATACAAAAACATGTTTTTATTTAACGAACTTGTGGAACGGCTGATATTTTTCTCATTAAAGTTTTCCTCGACATATTTATTAACTTGTATATAGATTGTACGCACTTTCATCTTGTATATAGATTGTACATACTGAATATGTTATCCATAATACTCTTTGTATTATTTATGAGCTTCACAGTTTGAACTTTTTAACAATTCCAAACATCAAAATAGGAACGTTTCTCTTTTGATGTAGTAACTTTAGCTACTTAAGACATGAAAATTTAGCGTTGTCCTGAATCTCTTTGAGAGTCTCGAGGGAGTTCCTCTCAACAGGTAACTTTATAGCAGCCGAATTAATGTGGTCAAAGTAATTTCGTAAGTAATGGGGAGTCGTTACATAAATGCCTCATTCACGAGGGGAGACTAATATAATTTCGGTCGCAATTTTGTCTACCGCAGTTTCATATCCTTCGTGTCGCTTGCAAAATATTTTACAGCGCAACAAAGTCTATATTACAGAACCAATTCATGCAAAGACGAAACTCACTCACTCATAGTTTATAAGAAAAGCATAAAGTAAAATCGCAGTCTATTCTTCAGTTGTTCATGTCTAATCTTGTTTAATGTAATATAGAACAATAATTGCTATATGAGCTGCTATGAAGAGCTAGGTATTTTCTAATAAGGTTGTCATATAATAAGTTTTTCGTACAAATGAAGATAAAGGGTCGAATTGAATTAAACTAACAAATTAGCAATAAGTTGACTGCTTAGCTATGAACAATTACTCCATAAAATTCTAAAAGATTTCACAAAGGAACAATGACGAAACAAAACTCAATAGGGCGTGATGGAGAGTTGCGTTGATGCGTGAAATAACCCAAGATTTACTCCTAAAGCATTGACGTAACATTCAAAATAGGAGATGAAAAATGTATTCAATGCTAATGACCTTTCTTAAATAATATTCGTATGTTCAAAACAATATTATAATAAAATTCTACACTGCTTTGATAACACAACGACTAGCCGTAATTGATTCCCAAAGCCCATATATGTATATAGATATAAGATAGATTAAGATATTAGATCAGTCTCGATTTTATTTGAATTAGTGGTCGCCCTATTAGTTGAAATTCGACCATAATTATTAATTTAAATTATAAGTTTGAACATTATTGTGGTTCTATTGTCAGACTTTATTTCTACGAGAATTATTAATAATTTCGCCAAGGCTACACTATAGACAAATAATATTAAAGACAAACAATATTGATCTATTCTCAATTTGACCACAGACTTTAATAATAAACAAAAGAGTATTTAAACGCGTATGTGTTAAATACATGGTAATGTGTGTAATGTTTTTTTAATTGATTTAATGTATTTTTACAACATAGTATTATTATATAGATATAGATTTTCGTAAAAAGGGGTACATAGTTTTTGCTTCACATGTTCATATAGAGATAGCTGTCCTATTTATTAATTCAGAATCCATGACGACTTTATGGCAGGGATGAGCAAAAGGGTCATTACGTCCATAAAACATTCATCTCAATCCCTTCAACGCATATAAAATAGATGGTTATTACACTATTGTATATGTGTTATACTATTTTTTCACAGGTAAAATGATTAATGGAATGCTTGACCTGTTTTAGTTTACGACTTAAACATTATCTCGTTCATAAATACCGAAACAAATATTATCTTATCCATAATGACATCGTTTCCAGATAGATACTTTTTAACAAAGGACTTTTACTGTGTTTTTACCAACCTTGCTTTCGACGATGGTAAATCTTATTTAATAATATATACCCGCCCAGTACCTTTATCCTACTTATTTCCGGTCTGAAGGGTNGTTTTAGTTTACGACTTAAACATTATCTCGTTCATAAATACCGAAACAAATATTATCTTATCCATAATGACATCGTTTCCAGATAGATACTTTTTAACAAAGGACTTTTACTGTGTTTTTACCAACCTTGCTTTCGACGATGGTAAATCTTATTTAATAATATATACCCGCCCAGTACCTTTATCCTACTTATTTCCGGTCTGAAGGGTACACCTGTATTACTTTACATGCTAATTTACTTTGGACCGTCAACTTGTTTCAACTCATCAACTGCTTCAAAAAAGGAATTGATATATCAATATTTTAAAGCTTACATCTATCATTGTGTATACTATTGTAAGTGTATTAATTATTATTGTCTCCTAAAAATGTTATTCAACAAAATACCACATTGCTGAAAGGTTTGTAACCACAAATGCATTTTTCTTCTTCTTAATCGTTTCACCATTGACAGAGTAGCCGTGATCTTTATGTAGCCTTGAAGGGGCAGATCTGACGCGTCTTATGATGCTGAGGACATTCCGCTGCATTCATTTAGGGAGCCTTCCACTTTAGTTCTGGTTTGTTCGGTCTACGACAATGAAGACCTCCCGCGCGGTCTTGGGCCGTCCACCATTCTCTGCACGACAGGGCGTTCTAAGAACTAGTTATCTCATCGGGAAACGCATCTGAATAAAGCTTCCCTCCGAGACTGCAGTATAGCGTACAAACGCATATCTATACTAATATTATAAAGCTGAAGAGTTTGTTTGTTCGAACGCGCTAATCTCAGGAACTACTGGTCCTATTTTAAAAATTCTTTCAGTGCTAGATAGCCCATTAATTGAGAAAGGCTATATCCTATATAACATATGAGACCGATACAAGTGGAGCACCAATAAATAATGTTTCAAAATATTTTCACTTCCTACGTAAATGAAGTGTGGGGGGCAAAATTTAGCGTTGTGCCAAAGTAACTATTCCACGCGGACGGAGTCGCGAGCAAAAGCTAGTCTAAGTATATTTGAATTTTCCAACCAATTCAAAAATGCTCTAAAAAAACTGCATTGCACCTTTTGAACGAATCGATTCACAATTGTAATCTTCGTAACAAAAGTGGTCGTTATATAACATCCATGGCCTTAAGTGATTCAATCTCGGCTAATCGATGTGAGCTCAAGTACTAATGTAATCGATTAATCAATAGCTCCGGATCTATTGATACAGCCGTTTCGTGTACACGCAGTAACAGGTGAGGTAATCTTTTTTCAACTCCTATCAACATTTGCAATGGATCATTCGGCGGTTTTATGTGTCCCGCTCCTCGAGAACAACAAGAAACGTTTCACGATTCACCCAAATTTAAGAATATAGGTATCGGAGTCCGATTAAATCACGATTTGAATCCAACCGAAAGATGAAGTCGTTCGTGTACACGTGCCTGTTTACTAAGAAAAAGCGTATCGGTTAATTTTAACTTAATTACAAAGATCAGTGAGCCATCCGATTAATGTCCTCCACGGTATTCAAGTAGTTCAGTACCGAATTTGGTGTCCGCCGCGACGGGGTCAGCGACCCCTAACCCATGTCTACACTGAGAGTCGATTTTTTCTCTGTATTTGTTATGTTAGAGGAAGTATGTTAGAGGAAGTCTGAAAGTGGCACCTGTGACAGAGAAGCTGAGGAGTGCACGTTTGGGATGGTATGGACATGTGATTAGACGGAATGAAAATGAAGTTGTTAAGAGAGTGTTAACTATGAATGTGGAAGGATTTAGAGGAAGAGGTAGACCTAAGAAGAAATGGATGGATTGTGTGAAAGACGATATGGGTAGGAGGGGAGTGAGCGATGAAATGGTATATGATAGAAGAGTATGGAAGGAGAAAACAGGTTGCGCCGACCCCAGGTGACTGGGAGAAGGGCAGGATAATGATGAATGATGAATGATTTGTTATGGTCTTCCATAACCATTAGTATTTTGTAACTGATGAATATATCTATATTCAAATATGGAAAACAGTGAGTACCGTGAAATATTTTCAGTTTGTTACAAAACCGACGATGAGAGCCAGTAAAAGCTTAATACTCTATTTCACTAAGATATCGAATGTTGATTTCTTCGGCAGCTTTTCACACTGTTCAATTTTAATTGCATATTTCTTTCACAACGTTAATGATTTCGCTTTTATTTTATAAATCTTCGGGTAACATAACGATTTATAAAGTGTTGATGTATTTTTTAAAGATACAATAATTATTGCGATTTTCGATTTGTTTTGTAATGGATGCCTAGGATACTCGATGGCTTCAATAAGATTGTCTGGCAGTAGGGTTGCCCTTGATATGCACGTAGTCACAGACTTAAGATCACAGACTTAGAATGGACGTTTTCGACATCACACTTCGTCACAATGCAATCGAGCGCCCAAAAACTATGAACACATTCAAATGCTAGCATACAAGTTCACATTACGACTGATCATCCGTCAGAAGACGAAGGTGGGAATCATGATCATATACTATCAGAATTGAGTAGAAGTAATGAGATATACGTCATTTATTTCAAACAATAATTTGAGACTCAGAAATGAACTCAGCTAATTAAATTTAAATGCAACTTTGTCACTTCCACAAGTCGTGATTTACATACATACATCCGCAAACGAATATGGTACGATGAGTGCAGTTCCATTGCCTTCGTTCATTGTTCGTCACTACCCACGTGATCGAACACAAAGATACTGAGACAAAACACACTAGAAATCATTTTATTTTTAATTTGAGGATCGTAAATTATATACGCGTAATAATAAATGATTCGCGCACTCATTAAATTACTGAACATCCAAATGTTATTAAACTATTTACTGAAATCACTAACACTTTTTACAATTTACATACTTATACATAATGTAATGTTTAAGGAAATCGAAACGGCATAAATCGATTGTTTACAATATTAAGCAATCGCGTGATCTTTTTTTAGTAGTCATTAAGAGCGCGTGGGGACTGCGCCTAAGACGAGTGACATTTTAACTTGGTGTTTATGTAACACTGTGGAATTGCCTATACTTGGAACTCGTTCCGGGTTGATGGACGTTATTGATAGTTATCGAGAAAATGATGGCACGCTTCAGCGGTTTCTTCGACAATACGATCTTTTAAAATTTAATTTCAACACGTTATTGCGATCTGGCGCTGTTATAAGAACTACCTATAATACTTTCGTGAAATTTAAAAATAGTTTTTAAAATGTATGATAGTAATACTGTTTCTGACAATGGAAAAAAAATCATATAATCGAATTGTAACTGCATGCCGTGAAGACAAAGTCTGATTTGCATTCAAATATACATTTTGTTTGCATTATTTCAATATAATGCAACAAAAATAGTCTCAGACACAGTCATATACAACAAAATACAGTCTGGCCACAAATAATTCTAACTAACTACTAACTAAGTGGTACAATTTGAAAAATACATTTATCTTTTAGAATATGATCTCTGTCATTCACATAAAATCAGATCAATANGACAAAGTCTGATTTGCATTCAAATATACATTTTGTTTGCATTATTTCAATATAATGCAACAAAAATAGTCTCAGACACAGTCATATACAACAAAATACAGTCTGGCCACAAATAATTCTAACTAACTACTAACTAAGTGGTACAATTTGAAAAATACATTTATCTTTTAGAATATGATCTCTGTCATTCACATAAAATCAGATCAATATGTTTATTATTCATATAAAATATTCATAATGTTTTCTCATTTTGGCGCCAAACTTTGCTAATGCTTATGCTTATGATTTTAAACTAGAGCGGAATGATAAAGATAATTGAATTGCTGTGATAGATAACATTAAAAGCGTTTTTAAAATTTTCCATTTGGTATTAGTCAAATGCTTGTCACCGAACTATTGATAGGTACAATGAAAAGTCAAAGTCAGATATGACTCACCATGTAGTCAAAAAAAAAGACGAATCGCTATCTTAATAAGGTTTAAGCTTACGCAAACTGTAGTAATAATTGTTTCATTTAAAATAAATAAAAACCCAATGGTTTCCTTGCACTGTATGTGTAATACGACTATATTATAAGTATCACGACGCATAGGAGTATCAGTAACCAGATATTTAGTAAAATATAATTTTATTACATGACGCTGTCCTTTCAATGTGGAAGTCAATTATGAAAACATGTTAGTAATTCTATTTACTACATGAAAAAAACCCTAGAGAATCTAAGCACAGTATTATCGCAATATAAGGCCATTTTATCTAGTGATTTACTTCAGCTTTCCTGGATTCATCGCTGTCTGATACCATGATACTAAAATCATCTTTAAATTATTTAATCTAACCGATTAAAAAACTCACAAGATACTTTACTTTGCTTTAAGAACATAGTCTTAGAGTTGAGAATATAAGCTTCGGACCGAATAATCGTTGGAAGTAACAAATTTTTATTATGGTAATTTTCAAGTTGATCTTCTGAGATAAATCAAAGAGATTTAAAACTAAAATTCCTTTTTCGAGGGAATGCATCTGAAATAGTATACGTCTTCACTACAAAGAGACATGTTAGTAACAAAATTTACAGCCAGCAATTAATTTAACGGCTAACGTTATAAATTATTGGGCGACAGATAAATTAATTGTTTGTAAATTGAAGAAAAGGAATCACTTATCTACTTTAATGTTATGATGCATTTCTCTCATTTTTCAATCATAAAACCAGAGATTTGTACATTACGTTTAAAAATTACTGTAACTTGACATTTGTTTTAAAATTATTTATACTGATTTAAGCGGATTTAAAGCTAATTACATTATTTTAACTATCACAGATTTAATATTCATTTTTTTTTGTTTATATATTTTGAGATTGAACATTATAAAACCGCAATAGTCTACTGGTAATAAATAACGAAAACAGAGCAAAAACGTTAAGAGCGTGAATTGAAATTCCCGGAACGTTTTGAGAGATTGAAGAGGCTTTTATGGAAATGGACCGAGTGTACATTGGGCGATAGTAGACACCCCTACGCGATTACACTGCCGCGCATGCCGGTTCGAATATTCTCGTGCGCCGCTGCAATTTCACTACCTGAACTACGAGTATGTAAGTGCATTTCATTCGCATTACACACGTTCGACTATAGTCTAAATTGTAATGTTTGTTTACGGGCGTAGCGACACGTCGTCGTGTGTTTTCAAGTACCTATATGTATTTCTCGTCGTTAGAGGCATTAGTCAATTTAATGTTTCCAATTTTCAAACGTTTTTTATACGTGAATTTTAAGAAATTAGATAAAGATGTTTTCACAGAAGTAGATCCGATATTGTACTTTTCGTGTCGTCGTTAAATGATTTAATTTCAAAAAATAGTGAGAATATAGTAATCTGATTGACATTGATAGGTAGACATAGGAACGCTTCTATGATAGGCTCAGATAAAATATTTTGAAATGGTTTAAGAATTCCCGAATTAATTGGTTACGTTGTTATACATTAGGTATCATTAGCCTTGAAAATCAGATCAAATTGATTGGTGGAATTTTAAAATGAACCGGGACTAATTTTAAGACATTATTGGAACGTTAATTGATTCTTAAGTGTTAGTGTTTGTTATCATTGACGTTTTTTAATATCTATGATGTCTGTTTTTAAATGTGTAATTCTATCAAGAACTTTGTTACTTTAAATCATATTATCTGATCTTCGATTTTGTTCCTTTACGTGTACCTAGTATGCACGACGATTTAGGTCAACTAAAATACTACCTATGGTTTGTTAATTTGTTGATTAGAAATTGTTGTTATTTTGTAGAGCCGTGTACGAGCTCACAGCTCATCTGGTATTAAGGGATTGCTGGATCCAATTCAGACTTGAGGTCTATGTGTCCAGTGTATAGTAATTACCAAAATTATGATTTTTGCGTATTCAATAATTATTATTACGCGATATTGTTCCCTCGTTGTGGAAATGTTTCGTAATACTGCGAGCATCTCTTTAGAAAAATTGGTATCTGCCTGCAGGGATTAGAATTTGGGTATAATCGCGTCGCATGATACAAGTAGGTAAACCCGGCGTTTTATTCTTTAGGTCACGACTTATCCATTATTTAGCAGAACCTAAAGACATCACAACGTGATCACAACAGTGACAACATCAGCGGTAAGCAGCGACTGGGCTATCTTACTAATAATGCCCACAAGCGTTAGTAGACCATATTATTATGTCTTCGAAGGCAACAAAATTAAACTTAAATTTCGTCAAAATTAATATATTCAATATATTCTTTTTGGTTATATTACTAAAATAAGGGATAAGTGAAACTATTCTAAATACCATTATTTAACCGATTGCTATCACGTTTTACTCTTAATGAGTTCTCTATATGTCGGTGCTTGCAAATGCCATGATCGCGGGTAGAGTCAAGACTGCTCATAGAGACAAATTCGTCTACCTTCTTTCTATTCTGCTTTTAGGTGCTTTCACTGAAAATCGACTCGCCCCATCGATATACACTTCGATATAGCCGGATTTTCAAGACACTTTAAGACCGCATTACTTTTTACTGAATATATGTGGAAATAAATATTATTTTGTGTGTATCCAGTTCATATACTAATTTATTGAGACGAATATATTATTATTAACCTCAACTATAAATTCAAATGCAATATTCATATTCGATTCAAGCCTTCTGAAGAACATTTAGCCAGTACCCCACAGGAAATCACCATTCTAAATCAAACACGGCGGCAATCCACGGGATTCGCATATTTAATGGCATATTCCAAAATATAACGGATTTGCGTTACGGAATCTCTTTGATAAACGAGACAGGTATGGAGATGTACTAATGCGATATCGTTTTGATGAAATTTAGCGAATGATAAATGCAAGCGCGTTTCATTCGTTTCAAGTATTATTAATAAATTGTAATTTTGTATCTATATATTAATACGTGAAGCAAAAACTTTGTACGAAAACTCTTTTTACGAAAATTGCGCGGACGGAGGAGTATGAAATTTTCCACACTTATAGAGAATATAGAGAAGAAGTGCACAATGATAATATTTTTTTTTAATAATGCATAAAAGATACATTAAATCAATAAAGAAAACATTACACACACTACATAGTATACCATGTATTTGACGCACACACGCATGCATACTATTTATTGTCAAACTTTTGTTCTTGACGTCTGTTGTCAAATTGAGAATAGATTAAATATTGTTTGTCTTTGTTAATATTTTTTATAGTGTAGTCTTGGCGAAATTTGTGATTATAGAAGATAAAATACAATCATAATAGTGTACAAACTTACAATTCCAATTAATTATAGTCGAATTTCGACTGCTGCGGGACCTCTAGTAGGTAATAATAAAAACATTGAATATAATTAACATTATTGGTTAAATTTTTTTATAGTTTTTGATGGATGGACGAGCCCACGGCCCACCTGTTGTTAAGTGGTAAAAAGAGCCCATAGACATCTACAACGTAAATGCCGCCAGCCACCTCGAGACATGAGTTCTAAGGTCTCAGTTTTTGCTTTGCAACGGCTGCCCCGCCCTTCAAACCTAAATGCATACTGCTTCAGGGCAGAAATAGGCAAGTTGGTGGTACCTACCCGTGCGGACTCACAAGATGTCCTACCATCTCTCTCTATTCTCTTTTACATAACATGTAATTGTCAAAAGCAATGCTAAAGTATATAGAAAATATGCTGTGTTTCTATACCACGGGGAAGCATTTTAAACTATAAAGTACGTACCTAAAGAAAGTCGACTTCCATTAACGTTAACTTTCCGCGCTTGCGATGTTTGAAAAGCAGTTCGAATTAATGTAGAATGTCAACACAGCAGCGGTGACAGAGATGAAGTTATAAAATTAATGTCTGTGTAGAAGTGTGAACGAATTTACTATAAAAAAACTTTAAATGTCTTTTCTTTATTTTTACAGGTTATTGTAGTAATAATAGTCGTAGATTTTTATTTTGGTATATAATTGAAATAAATAAACAAATAAAATTTTGTTTTTATAGAGCAACGTATTGAAGTCTTATTTAAAAATTACATCAATAAGTACAATTAGAAGTTCATAGATCTTAGAACAACTGAAGATCAAGACAAGACTGGCCACGCTTTGCCTTCGCCACGCACTCGAGTATTTCAGTCATATTGCTCGGAAAACACCTGATAGCTTAGAGAGACTATTCCTGACAGGGAAGATCGAAGATCGACAAGTTGGTTCGATCAAATCCGCACCACACTAGACACCCCATTCCACGAAGCCCTTCACGTGGCCATTGACCGGAAACGCAGGAAGACATTACAAAAAATAAAAATCCTGTCCAAACACGATGGCCGCGATCCACAGCAGTGGGGAAACGACGCGAGGAAGAGTAATCTAATAGAGTAATCTTCTAGCCCATTTCCCAAGTTTTGCTGATGTGCAGCTTCATCAAAACCCAATAATTAAAACTATGAAGAAGCCGCCTTTAATAAAAAAAAAAACATCTTCAATAAATTAGGAACGCAACTGATTGCCTGCGTTTGAAAAAAAGCCCTGAGAATAATATACATATTACAGATGTTGATGTGTTTATTTTCACATGTATCTAAAGGGGAAGAAACTCTCAATAAAGATCTAACGAACAGCTAAGCTAAAGAACAACCAGTTAATTCCCAACATATATAAATATCCGTATACGAGTATATATGAAGATAAAACAATTGAAGAAGAACAATATAAATATTACGTTCCCGGATCATGATTTAGTAATAAAAATCAGTGCAGCTCTCAAATTGCAATTTCATTATCGGGAACAGTATATTGGATTTCTCTGTGGAGCGGTTCCATGAGTACTCTGGGGGTATAATATGCCAAATTGAATCAAACCTCCACTCGTTTTCATTGTCAAAGTGCTTTTTGAATTTACGTGTTTAATATTTGATAACTTAATATTCCCTTTTGTTTCATTGGTGTTATTACAGGGATTTTTTGCCTCAGATTCAGATTTAAGTCTAGAATCTATCAGAACATGATTGCTCAAACTAAGAATTTTAGAATTGATTTATTTATATTTTACCTAGGCGGGCAGGCAAGTACCATCCTGCATAATTATGTCGCGAAGCTGTCACACATGACTATATCTGTCTCATAAGACATTTGATGCTTCAACTTGTCTCAAGAATGGCAGTAGTAGCATGGTGATTTCTAATGACTTCGTTAACACCTTACTATCAGGTAGCCCGTAAGATTTTTTATCTGCATATGAATGCAATTTATCTTTGGCAAGAACAAAGTCAAGAATACCTTGAAACAATTGTTACATATTGTTTGGAAACTCTTTAAATGTTCAATAAGTTTGATTGTAAATATTGTTCTTAAACTATTAAAATACCAGAGAAATTGTTATAAATATATTATTATTTCCGACCTTTCGAGTACTTTACAGCATTCTATGAAAATCATTCTCTTTTATGAAACGTAAAAGTCAAGAGATAAATTTAATAGAAAAATAGACGGTAATTTTTTCGATTACGATCAAAAGTGCGTGATTAATTGAATATGCAATTTCGAAAAGGGCACATCTCTGAAAATGTAAAATGTTCAGGAAATGAAAAAAAAAACTGATTACATATTTTCTAAAGCAGTGTAAAATTTAAAATATTAACTTTTGAGAACTATTTTAGTGTTAATTAGCAATTGAAAATTATTGGAATTATTATAAAATGGGTGTAGCAGGTAAGCCTCAAAACTACATGTATATGAAAAAACGTATTTGACAAAATATGCGACATGTGCCCTTTTCGAAATTGCACATTCAACTGTAATCGTAAAAATCGATGAAAGTGCGAGCTCTTATCATATTTCGATTTTCAACATATACAAGTCATTTCGGAAACAAAACTTTCGTTGCAACAAGCAGGTGTAACATGTACACGCTTAAAAACGGAACGCCGACAAAACAACACGAAAATAATAAACCATATGAATAATCGTTACAGTGCAGTTCTCTGCTAAATAATGTATGAGCACAGATTGCACACCTGCTCGCCACCTGCGTTTGCACAGTATTTGATGCAAATTTTGGGGAGACCTAAATTTTTATTTGCTTTTTTTGCTTTCAAATAATAAGAGGAATTGGAGGAGGCCTATGCCAAAAGGCACACCGAACTTAGGGACCTCTTGTAACCCTATGTTTAGGAATAAAAAGGCTATTATTATTATTAATAAGAGACTTGTACTGTTAACGTAATTAAGGGCCTTCAAATACAAAAAGGTCTCTTGCAAGTGAACCACGAACACGGAGACGTGCATTATGAAACAGGAGAGAGATCTCAATTCGATTGTATTTTTTGTGTGTTAGCTCAAAACTTATTTCTCAATCAACCTATTTTGATGAGTTTCATTTGAACCTATTTAAATTTTATCAATGCATATTTAATTGAATTCATCTACATTGATGATATACTCATTTAATTTTGTTAGAGTTTCTTTTTTTTAGTTAATATAAAATTCAATATTAATTTGCAGCCGAAGTGACTGAATGTAATTACAGAAATCACTTCGTCGATAATAAATAGTATCACATTTATTTTGTTGTTTCAGTAAAACGAAATTACAAGTACTAAAACAAAAACCCAAAATTACATTCATTCAATTTATTTCAGTAATTAAAACCCTCAAATCAAAAACAAACTACACGCTCTCAATTAATAACCACAATAAACCAAATATGAACTGTATTTACGTGTACATGTACCTATCTGGTAAACAGACAGCGGAACGAGGGGTCCTTTAATACCCGTGCATATTAGTTATGCGATTCAATTAATATCCAAATTTCAATCAGTGATCGACGCTTACGGACACGTCTCAACCGAACAATGTTGTTAAACTGTATGCGTTTCTGAGCTATGTTTATTAAATTTACGGTAATATTGCGGAGGGTTGCACGTGTTATGTTATTGTTTCAGACTGTCTGAGCTTTCGTCTGTGGTCATGCGATATGAGTGACCGGACGTGGGGTGAAATGGAGAGCACAAACTACAGAAACGTCAAAACAGTATGTAATCGGCATGATGTGTCATTAGGATTGATGCAATTTTATACTTGCAGTGCGTACTACAACTTATTAGGGAATATATTGGGTATCTTATTTTACTGTTCCTCAACTCTTTTCATGAGCAACGGCGGTAGACTATATTGCGATCTTGACAATATATGTAATATATGTGGACTGTTATTTCTTTGATTTTTTCAGATACGAACTAATCACTTATTTTAATATTAGGTGCGGGGTAACTAATAATAATAATAATTGGGAACAAATCACGCACGATATATACCTATATAGATAATAAACACCCAGACAGAGAGCAAACAAACCTGTTCATCACACAATGTTTGCCCGATGTGGGAATAGAACTCAGGACCTTATACGCATTAGTCTGGGGCGCTAATTACTGCACCACCGAATCGATCAGAATGACCCATGGTGACCTTAATAACATTTTTTAACACTAGCAACAGCTTTATGTTTCTACGAGGATTCCTACTTAAGTAGTCAATCGTATTTAAGAGTACTGTAAATTAAGTTATGAGGAAGTTTCACTTTTATTATTATTTCGAGAGTGGCATCGCGTAAGCTTCATAAGGAACAGATGCGTGCGACCATCTGTTGTGACATCGTCGGTGAACAGAAAATTTTCTACTGAACGATGGTGTTGCCGAAGAATTAGGTTAAACTTGTGCTCACATTTAGGCTGGTTTCTTCTTTTTTTATTAATATAACTAGACGATGACCGAGCTTTGCTTGGTTTTTTTTTTGATAACGCCATCTCGTTGTGTCTTTAAAACGGTTAGTTGCCCTCAATTAAGAAAAATAGTATTACTATTCGCCAATAGATGTCGGGAAGAGTTGATTATTGAAAACACGAATAAAACAACATTTTCTTCATCGTAGCTAGATCGGTTTATCGCCCCCGAAATCCTCTGTATACTAAATTTTATGAAAATCGTTGGAGCCGTTTCCGAGATTCAGAATATATATGTATATTAATATACAAGAATTGCTCGTTTAAAGGTATAAGATAAATGTTGTGTTGTCATTCCTTATTGGTAAAACCAAGCATTTATATTTTATATTTTGGCTTTTAAAAACAAAATCACGACTGTGTAATCTGTTATTGTATAAACAAATTGTAATTTTATAAATAATTATTGTGTATTTTTATCGTCAAATGTTAAGAAACGATGTGGGTTTTTATGTTTTATTACTTATGAAAATGTACAGTTATTGTGTGAAATTACAAGTATGTAATTGGATTAAAGTTAGTCAACAATTACAAAGACATATAATATTTTTGTGCGTGTACTTAAATATGTATTTTATAGGTTGATTTATTATTGTAGTTTTACTTTAATTCGTAGTTAACGCCGCATTCGCAGCTAACTCACATTATAAATTAGACTTCTAGTACTACAATACTTTTCTTTTTATTGTTTGGATGGACGAGCTCACAGTGCACCTGGTGTTAGGTGGTTACTGGAGCCCATAGACATATACAACGTAAATGCGCCACCCACCTTGAGATATAAGTTCTAAGGTCTCAAGTATAGTTACAATTACTGCAGTTACCATTTAATTGTCTGTATCACCGCGTTGACGGAATCTATATTAAGTTCAATTTTATTCAACAATTGCAGCAAGCTTTATGATTTTCTTTTATTTTATTTTATTAGAGTAGTCAAAATTTTGAACTTCGAATTTTAAGGAATAGGCGTCACGAATTTATCCAAAGCAACATACGCTATTAAACAAATGTACCATTCATTCTATATTTGTCACGTTTACATTTTAATTACCGATAATCAAAGTTCGCACAAGCAGTTCCTATGCACTAACGTGAATATTGTCAACGTTCCGCTTTCCCTTATATTAACTAGAACCCTTAATGAAGCCTGATTTTGCCAGGAAATATTCAATTCCCGACGGTCAAGCCGGTGATTATGTAGATTACAAGTAAAATTCACTATTTGAATCCTAAAAGACGCAATTGCGAAAGACTCCGTGAAATATTACTATTCTGTCAAAAAAGTACAGGAAAAAGATCAATAATACAAAAAATGTTAGTGTTGTCACTAAACGTGATTACCTGTTTTTAACATGCTATTAATATAATTTTCTTCATTAATATAATTTAATTTAAGTTGGATTTACTTTATAATAATAAAAATACATATCCTCTGTTAAATCTTCGACCACGAATAAATTTAAGAAAAAAACACGTGTGGTACTCGGGGACTGCCGCGGTAAAGCTATTGCATAACATTTTTTATCAATTTATGCAATTATAATTAGACAATAATAATTTAATATTAAAACAATAATAAAATAAGACCACGTAATTACAAATATATAAACATTAACAAAAGCAAAACATTAACTGTCCCCTTCACACTCATAAACTAGACCGCGAGAGAGAGAGATGGGCAGACTTTTCATGAGGCGCATGCAGTGCGACGTCACGCCGCGCGCTTATTCACAAACACTAGACAAGGGCAATGTGTGAATGTGTTGAACGCGAGCTACATGGTAGGGGGAGTGGGGGGTGTTAGGTTTTATTTTCGTTACGGAATTCCTTGATTCGGTCACCGTACTCAAAGCCCGCGATAGCAAAGCTATGCAATCGCATTTAATATCTTAAAAAAAATTAATATCTTTTATTTTCATTAGAAACTTCGGTTAAAACTTCGTGAGCATTTGTTTGATATAAGTCCAGAGACCAACTTACTGTCTTGAACTAAAGCAAATATTAGACTATGTCGTTCGTTAAATCGCTCGACAACGAATATGAGCAGTATTTTCCTTAATAATGAATCCAGTAGCGAAAGAAATCCAATTTCCTTTAAAAAATCACCCGAAGACGCTCTCCGTTTAACAAATTGCAGACTAAATCCGACATGAAAGGCTTGAATGTAATTTGATCGGTTCACGAAATTAGCTGCTTAAGGCTACGTTGTCGCTATGCTATAATATAAAATAGATTTTGTACGATACATTAGAATGATTACATTTCTTAGCATTTTATCATCTTACACATAATAGTTTTTCATATGCATTAAGCCTAAGAATGATTGGAAGATAGATTCACTGCTTACCATCATAGTTGAAGTTTGCTTTGATACTTGTAAATTATTCTATGTAAGCTCGTACCAGAATATTGACACAAAAACGTCATGTGATTCAAGAGAGATATTTCAGCGATCTATTTTATTTTACGGAATTTACTAACGATTCACGCTTAGAATTCTGAATTCATTTTTATAATTTTAGCAACGTATTGTTTTCTTATAGAGTAGCGACCCGCCCTCGCTTCGCTTCGGAAACATTAAAACACATATGAAACCAAAAAAAAAAAAAAAATAAATAAATAAAAAAGTAGCCTATGTTCATCAGGGACAATGTCGGCTTCTAATGGAAAAATAATTTTTCAAATCGGTCCAGTAGTTTCGGAGCCTATTCGAAACAAACAAACAAACAAATCTTTCCTCTTTATAATATTAGTATAGATGGACTAGTGGAAGCACGAACCAGCTCGTGTTAAGAAAGCATCGAAGCTCGTAAGCTTGTTAACATGAAGTCTCAATTGGAGCGTATAATTGCTGTCCCAAAATCCACGAAACGGATTTTGCAGAACCAAACTAACATATTGTGAGTATAATAATAAATAGTATAAATAATTACATATAAAGAATTTGTAACTGAAAAATTGCACAATTTGTACTTTGTAGTAAGGTAATCAATCAAATTTACTCCACACATGTCTGATGTTTAAAGAGCTGCTTGGTAAGATCAAGAATACGAATTTAAAAAAGATATTCTCTATCGTGAGGCCTCCCCTTAAATGTTTCTACGATGGTAATAGAAAAAACAAAACTAAGAAGCACCTAAAACTTTAAGGATAATAAACGAATACGTTTTTAATTACATAAAGTTTATTTAAGTTAAGTAATTAATTTAAGTAAAATATTCCTGTTTTAACCATTTAAAACTCCATTATATAGTTTCTGTTCATAATATAGACTGTGTGAGAAGTAGATTAACAATCTGTCAATCCGCTTATAGCGGTGGTTAATTTATACGTACATCGGTTGTGTTGGGGGCTTTATCTTGTAATTGGCCTGTCAAATAGGTTCGCGATTAGAAGACTGTATTAACAGTAAATGATGATTGCTTTGTATTAGTAAATAATATTGAGTAAATATTGGTGTTGATAAAACAGCATGCCTGGCTGAAGGATCGTTTGTTGGAAGAACTTTTTTGCATCAGTCATCAAATTGCTGGACTTCCGCCTACGCGTTTGGAGCATCCGTCAGTGCTATAGCCACTGCCTCCAAACTCCAATGACATCAGTTATTTTCGCAGCCTAGCCAAATAGTGCCTATCACTGACGACTCACCTCGAACCTTGTATGAAGAAGCACATGTCGAGCTCAGAAAAACCGTGGGAACTTCATTCCTTATTGATGGATATTTTATTCATCAAAAACGCTTCCGTGTTTTCATCCATACCCATACATTTAAATATAATTATGTTTTATATTAACATTTAATATTAATAATAATATATTATAGTTAACTTCCCGCGTCCAGTGGTACTAGCTTAAGATTCTTTCTACGTTGAGGCCCTAATTGCCCAATGTTATTAACAATGATGTCTATGGTATATGATGACTATGGAAAACTGATACAAAGCGTAGGATAATGCTAAACAGGCAAAAACACATTTCTGTTATTATTGGTGCCACAATTTGTATGTCGCGCGTTTGAAGATCGCGATTATTATTATCTCCACTAAATCATTTCTTTTTTTGTATATTTTGTTTTTGTTCCAAAGATGAACTATTAATCGAACCCGGAATCGTCAATGATGATCTATGAGAGCTGATATGTATAACAAATCAGATTAAAGACCATAAAACCGTGAATCAAAAATATACAGATCATCAACAAAAAATCGCTTTAGGCTAAAACTTATGTGTGTTTGTGTGTAAGGATGAGTCAATCAAAATCGATAGATGTGGGAAACCAAATAAGTGCAAGGGGGTTTGAAATGACTCATACGGGAAAATGTGTGATTTCTTTGAATCGATCGTTGTTATCGATTCACGAATAAGCACCTGATTAGTTTATTTTTTATAAAATTTTAATTGCAACAATTTGATGATTAAAATTAAAACTCTTCTTTTAACTTTTAAACTTAATCTCGCGTTTTCGTTGTCCGTACAAACTGTGGAGTATACGAAACTTCGAAAACAATGTGAGTTCTACGAAAATTTTTTTCTATTGCTTAGATGGGTGGACGAGCTCACAGCCCACCTGATGTTAAGTGGTTACTGGAGCCCATAGACATCTACGACGTAAATGCGCCACCCACCTTGAGATATACGTTCTAAGGTCTCAAATATAGTTACAACGGCTGCCCCACCCTTCATACCGAAACGCATTACTGCTTCACGGCAGAAATAGGCGGGGTGGTGGTACCTACCTCCATAAGTTTCAACAAGAGTTAAGTTTCAGTTGAATAATTTCTCTACATTACGAATATTCATTTAAAATATTATCACGCCATTAAATACATTCCATTTGAATTTTTCTGTTGATTTCCGGCACTAAAAAGCCGGAGCAATCATTGAATATTAGCGGTATAGTTTTCGAAATCTATTACAAAAAGTATAATTAAATCAACAACGCTTGGCGATAAAATGACATCTTCAGTGTTGAAACATCGAATGTACACATTAAATCGTGTAAGTGGACCATTCATACGAGCCTGTAGTTAAACGGTCACTTTGCTACAATTAGCCGCGGCGCCAATTGCTTCTCAGTCAATGGACAGGCTAAAGGATGCATTAACACAATTGCTGCAATATATTGTTAAAGATAGAAACGTTTTTATTTTGTACTAGCGGCTCGCTCCGGCTCCGCTCGGGTCTTTAACAAAAATTTCAACGATATTCGACGTTGTTTTATTTTTTAAAATAAAGGAACACTTATTGCGGCATAACTATAATAGTTAGACATATGTTGTCGCGCCACTTTTTGTAAATAATAATGTGTTCTACAAAGTCGTAGTACATTATTTTATTCTATCATCAATAGATTTCGCTGGGCACGCGATGTAAAGAATATTCTAGGTAATTTTTTTTACACCTTTGGTTACATTTTTGGATTTTTAGTAAGGATCCCTAATTTTTTCAAAAAGGTTATATATAGCCTATGTCATTAGAGAATAGTGTAGCTTCCAAACAGTGAAAGAATTTTTCAAATTGGTTCAGTAGTTTCGGAGCCTATTCAATACAAACAAACAAACAAATCTTTCTTCTTTATAATATTAGTATAGATAGTATAGATGAGCTAGCCGAGGACATTATAACCGAAAAAACCCCAAGGTGGCGAGGTGAAGTGAGGGCATATTGATGGCCGCTGGAGCCTACGTAGAAATATCCCGACTAAGCAAATTAGTTCTTTTAAAATATTTAAATGTATATGTACACATACCTGATTATAAATAAATGAAAACAAAATAAAAATAAATTACAGTGAAGCTACATTATGCAAAATTGTATTAGAATTTGATTACATTTATTTTGAAAAAAAAACAATCCTTTTTTATGATTGACGGATTATTGTTATTAGCTTATTCAATAAAAACAAACAAACAAATATACAAACTCTTTATAATATTAGTGTAGATATTATAGATTTAAACCAAGTCATATGACACGTCTGCCGGATAATTGAATTAAGGTTTTCCATTTTGCTTTTTGTTATCCAAAACATGTGGTATGAAAAAATAACTGACAAGTCGCATAAATTCGTTTTATTTAAAATGCAACAATGTATTAATTAATGTCCCCTCAATGACTGCAACAATGAAGCGTGTAACTAGTGTAATGAGAACAAGGTTTGTGACGGTGGAACAAAAAATAATTGATGATGGAGTCTTAAATGATTCGTAAAAGTGGGTCAAGTGATATATTGTTTTTATCTCTTTACTCAGAAATCACTAAGTTAGCTCACCAAAAATTTACCTTTAATATTAAAAATTCTTCTATTCAGAAGTAGTACAAATTTTAAATCGGTACTTCTAAGAGCTGACTTTTTAAGTTACCGTGAAATATCAGATGCACATTGATGTTATAAGAGAGATGAAAGAATCTATGAAATTTCAATTTGAATTTATTTCGTTGTAACCTGAATATGATACATCCTGTTCTTTAATTAAGACCCAAAAACACAGAAATACGTAAGAAGAAATACGTACAGAAAGTAATCTATCATTGAAACACAGGAATACGTAAGACGTTGCTATTAACTAATCTATCGTTAAAAGCTAAAATCTTTTAAAGCACCCACACAATTCGAATAATTCCAAAACTCATTCAACTAGACAATATTTGTACTAATGAACTAAAAACACACGGATGCATCCAAACAATTCTATGGAAATTATCGCATTAACAACCCAACGGTTAGTTTGTGAGAACTCGTTAGAACAGTTACGTGCTAGGTGTTTTATTGTGCAAATCATTTGGTCTAATTAGCATTACAAACGAGACCGGAGTACGCACGTTGGGGCGGTCTGTTTGTGTACTTTATAGAATATAAATGCTATGCATCATAGTACCGTTGAGAAAGGACATTGTGAATTTTATTCGTATTCCGTCAAATCACTGCAGTTATACTATGCTATGAAGTAAAGAACGTCTATTACCAAAATACAGTCGCATGGAATAATTTCATACAACCCATCCGGAGTAGTATTTTTTTCATTATTAACGACAGCATTACTCTCAGTTCTTACTTTTTATTCACGGCTACATTTTCGAAGCAGGTCAAATAGACGGCTGGTAGTGCAATAGCAAGCCACTTCGATACGGTATTCCGTACAGATCTAGCGTTATAAGGGCAAGATGAAGTCATTTCATTTTTTTTTATCTTATGACTTTTTTAAAAGTTATACAGAACATATTTATCAAATTATTTAATAAGAAATAGTCACGATATCATTGCACGTTTTATGACCTAGCCCATGCAACAACCCGCTGAGTTTATCGCCGGATCTTCTCAGCGGATCGCGATTCCGGTCCGGTAGTAGATTCATCTGCAAAGCAGCTGCTCTCGAGTTGTTAGGTCTCCTTCAGAGGCACTCGGGTAGCTGTTAGTTAATCCCACCACTCCTGGCTGAGCCTTTGCTCGCCCACCTGTCCTGGTGAAACTGGAAAGGCGTCAGGGCCACCAGTAATACTTCAATCACAACAAAAAAAAAACATTTTATAAGTGTGCCGACAATGCAGCGCTCTAACCCCATGACTACTTCGTAACGTGTACACGTCCATACGGGCCCGTCTGCAGTCGGTGCTCACCAGACCGTGATGAGCTTTCAGTTGCAACGACTTTCAAACGCATCTCCCGAATTTGAAAATCGAACTTACAATGTTCTACATTCATAGGGGTGTGGATTTGCAAAAAGTTTTTTTTATACTTTAATAAACTGCAATGTACCTTATATATTCATAGGGGTGTCGATTTGCAAAAAGTTTTTTTTATACTTTAATAAAACTACAATTTACCTACTTTTACAAGATATTTAAGGAGTCGTTAGTTGTTTTACTTAATTAAAACTACTTTGAACTACAGTGAAGAGTAAACTACAGAGTAAAAATACAGTGAAATATCGCGTTTATAAACTACATTTCATTATTTCCTCAATTACGAATTTCATTACATTTTTCGTGGTCACTGACGCCTGAAAATTAGTTTTAATCATGTCTACAACTCGCTAAAATGAAAGAAAGCGTTATATTGTTTACTTTTCGGAATTTGAAACTTCAGTATGCTTAATGAGAGTTTTTATCTTCTTGATCACCTAAAAGTTAACTCAAATTTGTATGGAGTTGGAGTAGCGTTATTACGTTTGCCGCGATCGAGGAGATGAAAAACTCGCACTAAGCACACTGATGCCAGTTTACTTAATATCTCTACGATTTTTAGTCATGACCAAATTAAATCGAAAATTAATAAAAACAATACTAAGAGATAGATACCTTGCAACAAGTGTTTCTTTTTTTTTGCTTAGTTGGGTGGACGAGCTCACAGCCCACCTGGTATTATGTGGTTACTGGAACCCATAAACATCTACAACGTAAACGCGCCACCCACCTTGAGATATAAGTTCTAAGGTCTCAGTATAATTACCAGGGCTGCCCCACTCTTCAAACCGAAACGTATTACTGCTTCACGGCAGAAATAGGCAGGGTGGTGGTACCTACCCGCGCGGACTCACAAGAGGTCCTACCACCAGTGAATAATAATGGCTATGAATTTCAAATAAAACAATACTAACATTGTTACGTTAGCAGAAATCAGAGATAGCTCAGTCCTGACGCCCAACATGAAATAATTATGAAACGAGAAATCGGTCCAGAATTCCATTATCTAAGTGAGTGACGTCCCACGGGAGGCGGCATCCGTTGCAGCCTTCGGGGACGTCCGGCCCACGAAGTTATTGTAATCAGAACGACAGGGGATATTTATGCTTCAACGTACGTCCTGAATATGTAATAGGCGAAACGTCTACTACGAAAATCTGCCTTTGGTTTTCGAGGTAATATTCAATACTAACGAAAATTGAGTCCAGTGTGCTTAGTGCGAGCTTTTTAACGTTCTCGATAGCGTAAAAGTTAACTCATATTCGTATGGAATGGGATCGTTTGCGTACGTTTGCCGCTAGGGGCGCTGTTCCAACTGCATACAAAATTGGGATAACTTTTACGCTATCGTGAACGTTAAAAAACTCGCACTAAGCACACTGATGTTAAGTTTAACAATGTTTCATTAATTAAACAAATTACTGAGGTAATTTATATCTGTATCGTAAAATGTCTGGTTAACGTGGGACGCCCCTTGGCTAGGTGGTGCGATTACCTCCGCACGGTGGCCGGCAAGAAGTGGATGAGGAGAGCCGCAGACCGGGCTCAGTGGTGTGGATTGGGAGAGGCCTATGTCCAGCAGTGGACGACTGTGGGCTGTTGATGATGATGATGATGAAAATGTCTGGTTTGCTTTTGACAACAAAATACAATATTTCAATTTCATTTATTCGTTGATGATGTAAAAAGACAAAATTCCTGGCAATAGCAAAGAAAATATGAGGCCGAGATAATACGAAAAACGTTCGGTATTTCCATTCACGAATATCAAAGGTAGTACCCCAAAATTTGTTGGGCCACACAATATTCAATAACTGAGGCCTGAATACCGTACTTTGTTTATTTACTTTATGAACAACGCTGACAGGTGTTGATCTCTCAAGTATTCATATTGACAAAGGATTTTTCGTTTACATGTAAATTGATACAAAATATTTTACATATTTTGAAGTACATATTCGTCATTCGGTATTAAAAAACTTTATACCAAAAAAAGGTAGGACCTCTTGGGAGTCCATACGGGTAGGTACCACCACCCCGCCTATTTCCGCCGTGAAGCAGTAATATGTTTCGAATCGAAGGGCGGGGTAGCCGTTGTAATTATACTGATACCTTAGAACTTATATCTCGAGGTGGGTGGCGCATTTACGTTGTAGATGTCTATGGGCTCCAGTAACCACTTAACACCAGGTGGCCTGTGAGAGCTCGTCCATCCATCTAAGCAATAAAAAAAAGGTATTTTATTTTCGTTTTTGTGAATAATTAACCGGAAAAACCTAAATGTTAGGACAAAGAACGAATTTTTTTTGTAGAGTTGTGTAATTTATTCATATTAGTTTGTTTTTGGATATCGAAAATTTACGAAATATATATAATAAGCATTGAGTATAAAATTATAATAATGAAATCCATTTGTAAGTTTCTAAAAATAAAACTAGCCCAGACCATTATTATCCGGGATGTCATTCGGTATTACTTTTGAAGAGAAAAATACAGTGCTTAATAACCCCGGGATACCGTGAAAAGGGTCTTTGAAATCCGTTCACAATAGTGCAAGATGCTCCGGGCCTACGGAAGAAAATTATTATTTCCAAGACAGGCTTTTGTCCTCCGCGTTTAAATATGGCGACCGGGAAAATATTATTCTGTACCATTGTGACTGTTATAGTAGAAGGCTTGAAAATTCAGGAATATTTTTGTCGTTAACGTGATGAAGACGATTTTCATTAATTTTTGTTGTTGAAAGTTATTAACGGAGATTTTTATTATTAATTTATGTTAAAGCGTACATTTTATTTCTAAATTCTATTTTTGCCAAGAAAAGTCTACAATAACACGAAATTTTGCGTAATATACGAAATCTCGTAATATTGTAGTGACGAGAAAGAAGAAATCTAGAAGAAATCTGCGAGAGGAACAGTGCCGGTGTTCGAATCCCGCAGGCCGGTATAAATTTTTGTAATGAAATACGTACTTAACAAATGTACACGATTGACTTCTACGGTGGAGGAATAACATCGTGTAATAAAAAACAAACCCGCAAAATATAATTTACGTAATTACTGGTAGTAGGACGTCTTGTGAGCCTGCAAGATTAGGAACCACCACTCTGCCTGTTTCCGCCGCGAAGCAGTAATGCGTTACGGTTTGAAGGGTGGAGCAGTCGTTGTACTGTAAAAACGGAAACTTACAACTCATGACTCAATTTTTTTTCCTACCTATGCTAATAGCCTTGAGAGGATATTTCAGCTTCACCCAAACCTGTAGGTGGTTCACGGGGCTCAAGCCGGAAGTGTTTGTAACACGGCTGTATAGCAAGAGTACGGATCGGAAACGGAACCAACTGTGAGTCCTGCTGTGAATGAATCATTTAAACTTTCGCCTCATGTTTCAAGGTGAACGTTGGCATGGTGATATTTATGGGCCGTGGTAACCAAATTTCAGAAGTACATGTACAGTAAGATCGACCTTCGTCTACAGCTTACACTGAATAATGTTTTAATAATAAATAAAACGCTTTTAATGTTTCTTCAAACGTCCGTTGTAAACAACGATCAACAAGTGAAAGCAATGGCAAAGTAATTGTACTGAATTACCGTACTTAATGGGACGTTTGACTTGATTGGCGCTCCAGCGGCCACTTTTTCTGATAACACCATGAATTAAGTAGATTAACTCGTACTGAGCGATGTGGGAACAAATTTAAAGCATAAGCACTTGTTTTTGCTTCTGATTTCGACAATTAAATAAGTTAAAACTAACTAACAAGGTGCAAATGAAATTTAAGTGAGGAGTACATATAAAACAACATTGTCTTAAGAATAAAATATATTTCGCATTTTCTATAAATTTCGAGTATTACTTAATTATTTGCTATTATTTCGTCAAAATCGTACCATTTCTTTAAATTTTTATTGAAGTTTTTTATTCATTTTCATCAAAACAGTAGATAAGTTATAATTAAGGGGGATGGTTTCAGACAGAATAATGACAGAGACAATACCGTTCAAAAGCTAATCTTTTTTCCGTTTATCGTTTATTTGGGTCCGTTCACCAAAAAAAAAACCACATATTCTAATTAGTGTACAACTACCGAAATGACAAAAAAGGTCAAATAAGAATATTTCCATAACACAATCGTTTGTATTAGTGAGTTTCATAAAATATAAAAATCGGTTTGTATTTAATAATTTATATTTCAGTTCTGTGGATGGCAATGACATAAGCAACCTTTAATATTGTTTGATTTAATGGACTTGTTTGGTGCAACAAAGCCTTAACCAGTCAACATTCAAAGTTTCCTATGCAAATTATGGCATTGAATTCAAATCCATTACTTAAATATTCAAATGTGCAATACCGAGTATTAGAAGAGAAAGTTAAGTTAATTAAGTATTACAAGATAACAGAAACAGCTGTTCTGTTACGAAATTAGATTAATTGTCCGAAAAAGTACCGCAGAGGGTTGCTAAAGGCCTAAGAAGATAACATCGTACTTACTACGAATCATGGTGATAAAGACAGCCCCTAATAAAAAGACGAAGTGCCGTTGCAAGATTATGGGACGACGTCTTATCAAGCCAGTTAAGACTGGCCCAAATTGACCGACGAGAATTATGGACAAACTTTCTACTGGCATCGAATAAAACGATAATAAGATTGCGATTAGATAAGGCTGTTAATATGGATAAGTTCTATTCCATATACGTCGAAAAAGATAAGACTTAAGAGTATTGTCCATTTGTAAACAAATTAGTTTTGTTCCAGTACAGAAAATTTAAGTAGTTGCTACAAAATTTTAACGTCTTTATTGTTTTTATTAGTTTTTTTTTCAATCGTTTTATAGCATCGTTAAGATCTTACGAAAACTACTATATCAAAATCTACAAAGGAGCGTTAATACTATCATAAAAGAACGGGGGCGGAAATATATCCCTTGTTGAAATATAATTCATTCTTTATTAAATTCTCAAAACCAATGTTTGCTAAACGTTGGAGGCTAATAAATGTGCCTTTAAGGGAGGTCGACGAACAGGAGGAAATTAAAGTTATAAGAGAATAAAATTGGAAAACTTGTAACAGTTCAACAGGAGACGAAAACTGGAAATTGAATTGCTTGGTTACAAGAGTTAGATAGGCGCGTACGTTTGCAAACTTTCACTGTCGGCTTAACGAATTAATGAAAAATTAATGAAGAATTCACGGCAAAGTCATTATTGAATTTATAAGCCACAGTTTCATCGATAATTCACAATAACTCATTAATCTATTCTAAAGCAATTACCATTACTTTTGAAATTTAATTTGTCAGCTATTATTTGCGAAGCCTTACCTTTTGCTCCAGTTTCCGATCTCAGCGTAACGTCGGCCTTTTGTACTTCCGCTCCTTCTCACTTCATTTCCTTTAAACGTCTGCACAGAGTTCCCATTAGGAGTTAATATTCCGTTTGGCGCGCTGTTATTGTTCCTCTCCCTGTTTCTCGGAAACGTTCCTGTGCCGGAACGAAACGTCGCCAGTTGAGGAGTTTGTTCTTCGGGAGCGAATTGTTGAAGTGGCAAAGTCACATTTCCACTCCAACTCTTGCGATTAACGGAGAAAGTTTTGAACGTCCCGTTACCGTTCGGTGACACGCCGCAAAAACTGCTTCTGTTATGGGTGTTCTTAACGAACGCTGCGTTCTGTAGCTGCGGCTTGATCGGCACAAGTGGAGATGCCTGGTCAATGGACATCTTACTTTAATAGATGCAACATACGATCTATCTACATTTTTGTCTGGAAAGGAAAGAAATTTCTACATTAGGGTCTAATAGAGGACCTGTATGGTTCAACAGAGTTGCTTTTCGGATCATAATATTGCGAATACTTCCTCTATAACAATGAAAATGTTCGGTATTAAAATAGTTGCTAGGTTACGCGGCGTTAGATTTAATGAAAGGGACGTAATAAAAGACACATCAATTTAGGTTAATTACTGAACGTATTCCGCTGTGTGTTCACACTTTTTTACATTTAGATTACAATTATATTTAGATTAGAGTTTCTCTAGCTACAAAAACTAGATTTTTGTAATAATTATGTATAAAGCAAAAGAGAAAATTTCGATGCTAATTAATTTCAATAATAAGGTTTGATGATGTAAATATTTTTGTGACATATATTGGAAAAACCTGTTACTGTTTCTTAAGCCCTTTCATATGTACATTGCTTTATCATCCGTAACAAGATGATGTATTAAGCCTTCACATATGACTACAGTAAATTGTCGACCTTGTCTGTTATTGTATCGTGTTTAGATACTTCATCCTGCCTTAAACCATTGTACTCTACTGTAGTATCACTTGGTAGAAACTCTGTATTACATCACCTTGACACGCTAGCTCCAACATTTAAAATAATTGTGAATTTAAAAATTACTCCTTTAATTAACGGTAGTACACAGCAAGCACTGCTATATAATTGATTAAGGCGATCATGCGAGAATGTACTAAGAGTAAAATTGAACTATTCAACATTACGTACTCGATTTCATTGGCAATATAACTAATTTTAATCATATAGATGGTAAATCAATCTCTTTTTTTTTTAAAGGGAAATTTGTAAATATATTCCTAACTCTGACCATTAATCAAGTGTAGAGGTGCCCGTAACTACAAATTTTAAAATAACATAGCTCACACACATCCTATAATCTAGAGATTTAACTATCCAGCCTTTCGTTAGAATTGATGTCATATCAAATGACCCACTCATCCGCGGACTTGGCAATTTGCGACCACAATCGCGTATCTCCGTAATGCTTGTATAACAGTTGCATAAGTCAGTCGTTGAGCCGGTTGCGTAATCGGCCATCGGCTGACCATGTATGGCGGAATTGATGGAATACAGGCTGTTGATTAATGATCAACATTGATACACTATTGACTAATTATTATTTACGATAAAACTGATGTATGGGGAACAAAATCAATTCAGTCTGTTCTGGATTCATTTAAAGATAGAAATACAAATTGGTTTTATTCAGTTGCATACAATGGTTTGCAAATAAATTTAAAAGTTACTTTAAACAAAATACTATGTGGGACTTTTTATATGATATTTAGTCTTTTTTTTAAACTTCTGATTAACTATCTTTAGGCATCAGTTAAAAGCATATATAAAAAAATTTAGCAAATATATTATTTTTTGGATGATTGTTGAACAGTTATGGGTGAATGAGTAGTTAGCGTGATATTTCTAACGATGTTTCTTTAATGATTCCATTGAATGCGTTACTTTTTAGAAAGCGTTATTTCATTTCCGGACGTATTGGTAGGTTCATTAGGTTTCATAATCATTACGGAATTGTAATGGTGGTAGTGTTTATCTACATTTTAATCCTTCCTAAATCTAAATATTTTGGTAATACGTTTTTAGATTAATAAGAGACTGTATTTTTGTACCAATGATAAGTAGAATCGATAGGTGATTTTTTATAAACGGATTTAGATTGGAATCATATCAAATTACTAAAGTATAAAACCAATAAAGGAGAAATATACAACACTCGTAAACTGGAATTATAAAAACTATTGTTGCAGTCAACATTCTCTGGTTTTGTATCTGACCAATCGTTGTTATTTCGCTGATTCAGTAAACCAAAATATGTATCAATTATAATAAAAATATAAGCTCGCCGAGTGTAATATTCAGTCGCATTTACGTACAGATAGATATCTTAATGCATTAGTCATACAGTTTCGCAACATTGACTGTGTCGGCGTATCGATGAATGAGAGTATTGAGAACACTAAAAGTTGTTTGAAGAACGGAAGTTTAAACACGACACAAAGTAAATGGGACATTTTGCACGTTAACATGTTATAAATCTTTAGTTGTCGGAAGCGTTCTAAAGTTTGACGTCTAACTCGAAACATCTTTGTACGTAATATCGATGTTGCAAACGACTTGAAGATTCATTGTTCTTAGCTATAATGCTTGAGGTTTAGACGCATCAAATTAGTTTGAAATTTATTTAATCGGATACATAGTTACTTTATCAATCTTCTTCTCTCTTCTTGTGCTCATTCCAGTATGTGGGGTCGATACATAATATCCCCTTTTGTCATTCGGGCCTACCATACGTCATATCTGCACTCACTCTTTCTGTCCAACTTCTCTAGCTTATCCTCTTTCACAAAGTCGATCCAAATCTTTTTAGGACGCTCCCTTAATGACTTTACTATTAAAAATTCATGAACCCACCCAACAATATATTTTCTATCATTACAAGAAGATTTTAATTATTCGTTTAACTTTACTTGCTCTCGGGGAAATCCAATTAATTGCATTTAATTTTCTTTTCGTTTCTATAAATGCGCCATGCGCGTGTATCGTGGAAACATGATATAACTATAATCACATCGATGTTAGGCTACTTTATTTTGTGTTACGCGCAGATAAATACTTACGTAGCTTACATAAGGAATATTGAACGATTATTTCATTTATAAAATTGTTATAACAACCGTTGCAATTGTGAGTTTTTAGTTAAGCATCGATTAGTTTTAGTTACAGAAGAGTGAGTTTTTATGTTAGATTTCACACAGATTGTTTTTTTTTTTCATTTCTTTACTAGTTTAATTTAATAACATTCACAAAAACAGTATGTTACGTTATTATTTGAACTAGTGGTCCCGCAGTAGTCGAAATTCGACTACAATTAATTGGAATTATAAGTTTCAACATTATTATGGTCCTATTGTTACAGATTTCGCCAAGACTACACTATAGATAAATACTCGTAATATTAAAGATAAACAATTTTCAATTTGACTACAGACTAAGCAATATTAACAAAAGTTTGACAATACTTCAGTGCGATAAACAAAGAGTATATGTGTGTGTGACAAATACACGGTAGTGTGTATAATGTTTTATTTATTGAGTTAACGTATCTTTTATGCATTATTTAAAAAAAATATTAGCATTGTGCACTTCTTCTCTATATTCTCTATAAGTGTGGAAAATTTCATACTCCTCCGTCCGCGCAATTTTCGTAAAAAGGGATACAAAGTTTTTGCTTCACGTATTAATTATTTGAATGTATACAGCAAAGACAATTTTACAATTTTAAGATTCAACTTGAAAATATACAATATACAATATACAAATATAAATATACAAAGCTAATTAATTTGAAAACATTGAATGCAAAGCGAACACCTTTCTGTCAAAAAAGTCGTTGTCCAGTTTTTACTAAAGGTGCGGACTTGCAGCTGTTTTGTGATTTTTTTACCTTAACACGGTCATCGCATATTTTATTACGTAATCAGCGGTATAACCAATCGCTTTATTTCGCCATTTTAACTTCCATGAGACGGTACTAATTCCCAGCATCTTCAGAGTTATTGCAAAGCAAGTTACGAGTGGACGACATTAAGGCAGTTGCGGGAAGCACATAGACCAGAACAGCTGAAAATAGAAGCTTATGGAGGCAGTTGGAGGAGGCCTATGTCTATAATAGACAAACAGACAAAAACTAATAATAATTTAGGTAAAAAAAAAAGGAAATCTTCCATAAAAATTAAAGTAATATTAATACCACTACTTAAAACATATTACTAATAAAAGGAAATAATAATTGCATATGTAAAAAAAAATGTATTTGTCTGAACAAAGGCTTTATTATTATTATGATATAAGTTACGAGTTGTAGAGCTATACTGTTCTTCTAGTGAAACAGAGTCTCATCTAATGTCTTATTTTGCGACGACACAAAGGTCTTCTATGGCAAGGGCTTAATACCAAACTAAAAGATAATCTTCATTATTTCTTCAGACTAAACAAGTTGATTGTTTAAAAGTCTAGTCATTATGCAGATATTTAAGAATGTCTAGAAAGTGACTCATTAGAACTGAATGAATATAAACCGCAAGCACACGCACGTGTTCACAGTTCATGTATTCAATGTAGTTTACGCAACAATGAAACAGTGATAAAAGTGATATTGATCAGACAGAATGCCGATGTACCGTACAAAATTAGGACACCGGGTTTGTTTTGATAACATTTTGTTTTTAGATTCGAAAATGCTCTGATTCCCGCGCGCAGACTTGAATACAGGTAAGATCGAGACAGAAGCTAATAGCAATGTAAATATTTAACCAGAAGGTCTTATATGATAATTGTTTGGCTGTTAATCAGAAGATCGAGGCAATGCAATATCTAGCACCAACTCTTATCTATCAGCTCCGATAATCATTTAGTGAGAACGAGAGCTTACCTTCAGCCATAATGTCTGATCAGAAGGACGGCCTCCTTTTGGAAGTGAACGGAGAAGCATTAATTACAAGTCATAATATTCTGGTATAGCCTTGGATAACAAATGAACAACATTATGTGTAGGATTATGTGGGCGTTTCGCGAATCTATTATCCAAAGTGGATGCGTTGGTAGCGTTCGAAGATTCATCCAGTGACCTGCTTCTTCAACTAGATACAATGAACCTTGGCCTAGACCTAAGAAGTCCGCTATACAGATCGTGGACGTGACTTACTACGTAAACGACTATCAATAAGACTTGAATTATTTCGTTCACGATTCACAAGAATTACGAAAGGAGCGTCGGACTGTACCTAAGAGAAATTATGTTGTTACCAATTAATAATTCTGTCACAGTATTACAAAAAAACGTATAAAACAACTATCGCATAATGGTTTACAGTTCTAATATTTTAATAGAGTCTTAAATAGACATAAAACGTTGGCACCGTATGGATTACGGTCGCCGAAGCAGCCATTAAACATCAGTAACCAAAATTTAAATTCAACGAAATGCTTTATTAGATGTTGTAAGGCAAGGTAATGAGCTCAAGGATGTTAAAATCTCTAACGTGATAACTATTCAAATAATGGAACACACGAGATCACCACTTTACCTAAGTGAAGGGTACCCGATGTGGGACTCTCAAACGTCGATCAGTATTCAAGTCTCGTCGCTCACAGGAAGGCAAAAGCCACAATGTGTCCGAAGACTTCCGACTTCTGCCCAATATTTTTGTTATTGATACTCGAGAAATTTAATTTTATAAGCGTTCTCTATGTCCTTTTGGAAATCATTGCGATGATTTTTTTTAATTAGTTATTTCTCTATGTCATAGAGTCTATTGATTATTATTTGTTGAATAAAAATTATTCAGATTTATGATACTTTGCTTTGTACAGGTTAGGTTTATAAAATAAAATAAAAAGATATTCGAAATAAAATGCATAACGTTTCGAGGATTTTTTTATATGTTTTATCAAAGCCTCAGTACAAAGAGTATCACTTTGCGCAAAAACAATTCAGAGGCCAAACGGGGTTTCATTTTTAATACTTATCGCTAACCAGAGGATCGGAACAAGCAATTTTTTACCGGAATTTTTGCACAAAGTGAATCGAGCACAACTTAACGCCACGATCTTATTTATTACATGTATCAATCGCCTTATCAATATCTGAGTAGCTATAAGCGGTGGCAGTTAAATGATTAGAATAGTAAGAGGAGCTATGATTTAAGATAATTCTTATTTTTGCCGTGGTTTGGATTGTCGTGAACCAAATGTGAAAATTCACGTCAAGTCATGACTCCAAGCTTTTTTGGAATGGTAGGTTTTTATCTCTGTTTATTTAAAGTGTTCTGATTACTTATGATGATATTATTGTACTGAGGTCAAATCAACTGCGTATAGTAATTGAGATGCAACTCAGACTGAGCATACAAACACGACAAGTTTACACAAGCAAACGATGCCTATGTTACCTACAGGTTTTTGATGCCAATGACAGGAATACTGATGTATTCAACTGTATCGTATTTAAATTTACATATCAATTTGTTTGTTTTTTCCTTTTAAGTATACTAAAAATCAATTATTTATTCTGTATTGTTCGATAGTAACATAGAATACAAGTACCAGTCAGTGGTAATAACCCAAAATGTACATTAACGGCGTAGACACATTTGTTTCTAATATCCTACTATCTTAGAGCCTTGAAATATCACAAATAAGATGGATATGGTTTTTGTAAAATAATCCTATTGCATATTCAGGAAATCAGAGTGGTAATCACGGGAAGGCGCTCGAAAAAAATTAGTTTTTACTTATTATGAAAAATATACAATAAAAACCAACAAAGCTATGTAAATGGTTCAAAAATTTTAAGCGATAGTAGTTTTTGTTAGTGTTGAGTGTAGTTATAGTATTTATTTTGAATTCGAATAAGTAGATTACATCTGAATTTAAATCAATGATTTTAAATTTGAATTACCGAAGAGGGAAAATATCATTGACATACATATAGTGAGAGACAGATAGGAGCTTAAACATGATTTAACCGTAATCTGAAACATTCCAATTAAATTAAGCCCATTAAGCAACGATTAATGAATCTATTATCACATATATGTGGGATGGTATGACGAAATCTAGTGGATATTTAGTTTAACAACAAAATCTTTTATTCTTTCAAAAAAATACTACATACATCTTCGTAACATCGTTCTGTCAATCTTATACCTGTCAGTTATATTTTCTTCTTTTAAAAATAAAACTCGTGTGCCAGTGTGAATTAACCAAAAAGTTCCGATCTTCCCACTCGGCCATTCCTACCTATTCGTCTGCCTCAGACGAATCAATCCATAATTTGATAAAATTAGCAAGATTAGTCGTATGTATCGGACCTCCTCCATTCCCAATTTTCAACTTTTAGTCGACCTCTCCTATAATTCTGTCTTCTAATTTCTTTATCCATCTTCTTTGGTACAGCGATAAAACTACTTCCATTCTTCTCTTTGTACAGTATTCTATTTTGTGTCAAATGATTCTGGTAAGGTACTTTAACCAACTTCTTGCAGTCTTCTTTTTCTAACTTCTTGTAATCTTCTTTCTCTAACTTCTTGTCATCTCCTTTTTTTAATTTCTTGTAGTCTTCTTTGATCTCGTCCTTCTCAACAACAATAGCACAAAGTGGAATCTTCTCCATTAAAATACCATTTCTTGTAAACTTAACTTCGAATTCACGCAGTATGGGGTTGCCAATGATCAGCTTTACAGGTATTATATCATCTTCCACAATGTAAAATTTGATATCCGTAACAGCATCATCAATCTGTAGCTGAGTAGTAAAAACACCTTTGATAAGTACTTCTTTGTTAGCAATACCCGTAAGACGAGCTTCTGAATTCTTGTCATAATGTTGGATATTATTTTCAATTTTTTCAAATTCTGATTTTATAATAAGATTGGCGTCACTTCCTGTATCGATCAAAGCCACCATCTCTGTTCCATTCAATAACACTTTCTTGTAAGGGATTTTTTCTTCTTCGTTTTTCTTCTGAATAATTAAAGACTTCTTAACTTCATTCTTACATTCGTTTCCCTTGTGACCGAATTCATTACACTTAAAGCATTTAATGCCCTTTGTACAACAGGAGGATTGATGGTCTAAATCACCACAATTATAGCATCTTTTAAAATGCGGTTTTCTTGATGGCGATGTGCCTGCATCTGCATTTACTCGCGGAACTGCCTGGTGATATGATTGTGTACTCATTTTCTTCCGAATATCACTGTAATCGTCCAGCTTCTTTCGAAAATCACTGTAGATGTCTAGCTTCTTTCGAAAATCTTTCAAGTCTGTAGCTCCATATAAAATTGCTTTGTTAGATTCAGGATCATTGATACCATCTATGACGTATTCCATTAAAGCAGCATCATCTACTCTTCCATGCAATGCTATTTCTTTCATAACTAAAAAGTATTGTTGTATAGTTTCATCATCTTTTATCTTTCGTGAAATAAGCTTCTTGTGAATCTTAGCACTATTAACCTTCGGGCCAAATTCTTCAATAAGGGCTTCCTTCAAAGTAGGATAGTCTTTAACTCTACCAATAGATCTTAAAAATAGCTTTGCTGTTCCACCCAAAAGTTTCTTTGCATAGATCAATCTTTCCACTTTAGTCCACTTCATCAAATCAGCAACATCTTCAAATTCATCAAAAAACTCCAAAATCGGGTAGGTATCATCTCCGGTGAAAGGTGTNAAAAGTTTCTTTGCATAGATCAATCTTTCCACTTTAGTCCACTTCATCAAATCAGCAACATCTTCAAATTCATCAAAAAACTCCAAAATCGGGTAGGTATCATCTCCGGTGAAAGGTGTCATGGACTGCTCCAAATCACGAAACGAGATATGCACCTCAACGTCTTCTCTTTCGTCATTATCATTATTCTTCTTAGGAGGCATTTTTTACTTTAGAAATAGTGTATAGATTTTTATGCAAAAAAAATAATAATAATCGTCTCGTTGAACTCGAAAATAGTCGTCGTAGTCGTTATTATAATTTTCAGAATAAGTCTTCTTCTTAAACAATCTTCAGTAAATAATCTTAAGTAATCTTCATAAGTTTGCATAAAATAACGTTACAAAAAACTTCATCAATAGCGTTATTTTTACACGTCTCGAAGTCTTGGATGCACAACGAAAATGCACTCAACTTATCTCTGTAGAAATTCGTCAATCCACTGTAATTTATCACCGAACGACATCCTGAACGGTGTCCATCCCGGACGAGCCCCCAAAAAGATGTGGGATGGTATGACGAAATCTAGTGGATATTTAGTTTAACAACAAAATCTTTTATTCTTTCAAAAAAATACTACATACATCTTCGTAACATCGTTCTGTCAATCTTATACCTGTCAGTTATATTTTCTTCTTTTAAAAATAAAACTCGTGTGCCAGTGTGAATTAACCAAAAAGTTCCGATCTTCCCACTTATATCTATGTCAACGGACCACAAACATCTAAAAATAAAAGCAATTCCTTGTGTTGAGATTAAATAATACATAAAACAAATAGAATCTGTTTCGCTAACCCGAATGACTCAACCAGGATAAAACAATAAAATATCTAACGCAGCGTGAAAGCGATTGATTTCTTCATAGGGGTCGCCCGTTCACCGTCTTACTTACTAATGGCCCTGATATTCTATAAAAAAGCCCAAGTTGAAACTCTCTCATAAATAGGTCAAATAGTAGGGAGCATGACGAATCGCTTCCATCACTCTTTGATGTCTCAAGTGGAAGTTGATAAGATTTACACTTAACAACATTAACGTTTTTATGAATACGATGATATATATTATGTAAGAGCAGAATTGCTATCCCGATAAGCACAAACTAAGAAATTTATAGATGGCTTAATAAGCGGACATTAAAGAATAGCAATCATTTTAAATATCAGTTATGACCGTAAATAGGTAATTACATTCAGAGAGCATTCCAAGAATTTGGGCACATGGTACTTTGGCGGTCAGTCGCACCCTATGAAGTTGAACCGCTATTCGCAATATAAGGAGCTGTTCGAAACAATGGGCCTCCTTATATTCCGTACCGACCTTAGTCGGGCACATTAGTGAATGTTACGCCATATAAAAGAGGTAATTAAAAACTCATGAACGGGAGTGCTAGCAGTCGAGCAAGAAACGCAATTAGAGATACCATTAGGCGAACAGCATACAGTAATCGCGATAGTGGCTTACTTGTTATGCTTTTTTGCCGGAATAAAAGTTGGGAATGTCTATAAAATATTACGATAAACAATTGCGTATTCGAATAGGGAATCGTTTGCAGAGTCACGGCATTTCGTAATCACGATCGGTCACATTCCATCGCTGCGGCGGTGCAACGCCCTAGGATAGACCTGCTACGGTTACTGATGATGCCAGAATTGTATACAAACAGCAGAAAGACGCTACCTACGTTCGGTGAGTAAATAACACGAGTAGGTGGGTATTTAATGAAAGGTTATACGAAAACGTGAACATGTGGGCATAGCTAATGAAAAGTGAATGTAGCACTCAAAGTTAACGGATGATAATTCATCCTCTTCAATGTCAAAAACGTAAAACTGTTTTTATGGACAGAAAAGTATAAAGAAATGCTAAGCCCGGATTGATCTAGATTAGTCTAGATATAGAAATATGTGCGAATTCAGTTTAGAAGTTTCCATCAAAACCCGTTAGCATTGCAAAATAATGCACGTGCGAAAAAGAGACCGGTTACGCAATTGGTAGCTACATAGTTATCAAAGATAGTTGCCTCCGCTAATAGAAACACAAAATATAAGATCTCGAGCCGCTGACTAACGGTACTGTGGCCCGGCACTCTGTGATCGCATTGTTTTGGCCAATTTAAATTTATGGGACGGGTTGAGTATGTGGGTAGTCATTAGTCAAGTTAGAGTTTCTTTGGTAATGTTCTGCTAGTCGATCGACTACGATGGCATTTTGTTTTGATTTTCTATAGTGAAAATTCAGCCATACACTCAATGGACGATTTATTTTATCAAAATATAAAATATTTTAAAATACCCAATTAGAAAATAACCATTATAGAGCTATCAAAATTATGTCGCTTTTAGAACGATACTTTCAATTGTGTAACTAACGCCGTCATCACTGAATTAGGTACCTTTTATGGTTTCTACAACTTCAAATTAGTTTGACCGAAATCGAACAGTAATTTTTGAACACCTTGTTTTTAATAAGCAACAAAATGAAATGATCGGACGAACGAACGTATTGTGAAATGTTTCGGATTATAATCGCTAATGGTCAATACGAAACGACAGATTTCATTTATGGCACAGATTAACAAGTCATATAATTTAATAATAATAATAATAGAAACTAGATTAAAAATGATGTATTGTTAATCCGACATGCAATGAAATATCGTTGCAAATCTCAATTCGTAAAGGGGAATGCCAATGTCAACGACCGACACCCTATGAGCACAACAATAGGACAGATCGAAAAAAGGGCCTTAAGCCATTACGGGTCCCAATTACGGGCTCCAGTGGTAGCCCAACATCACTGATATAGAATTAAATACAAACGGCACGCGTCACCTTCGTTACAATATTTTCAAACCTGTTTGGATGAAATATTAAGAAGCTTCTACGAGTATGTACATAATCTCAAGCTAATTCAAATTGTTAACCGTTACATTTTTGTATGCCTTGTTTTGCAATCAATATGGCTCTAGATATATTTTTAATGCAAAATGCCGAGAGCTGAAGTAACGCTAGCATCAAATCAAATTTGTACCACATTAAGCTTACGATTCAAGGGCTCGGTTAACCAGAGCCTGGGGAGAAACACGGCGATCAATTTCAAGGGCCCCCTCGCCTTATATTCAAATCCCTTCTTTGTCTATCTTATTTCATATACTCGGCTATTCACAACAAGTGAAGGCAACTCGTCATAGTTACTATAGGCCTCAATCAATACACTGAATGTTACACCGCAAAGTCGGTAGAGTTTGTTTATCGAACTCCATTATCAATTTTTACCTCATTTTATGTGTGCTATCTCTAATGGATTTTTTTCACATTTTCCTGTAATTATAATTCCATTACGTCCAAACTATTCAACTGTAATAGGTATATAATTTATAAAATTTAAGATTTAAGTAATATTAATATTATCAACAAATCAATTCTAAATTAAAATGCATTATAAACTGCCATTTTATACACAACAACGTGTCCCAGTAGATAACACTTATCAGCCATGATAAAGCAACTCTGTTGACGTTACCATTAAGAAATAATTCTAACAAGAAATTGCAAAAAAGATAAATACAAAAAAAAAAAAAAGATACATACTTGGAACTACAACAAAACAATCCAACGGATATTCACTGATAAAAAACACTACGCAACATCATAGAGCAAATAATAAAAATAATAAAAAATAACAGCGCAAGTGTAGTGAAACAAACAATTACCGAACGTTCTTCGTAAACTTTTTTCATACACTATTCACAGATCGACGACTATATCAAATTTTCTCGTGAAATTTGATATGTGTACAAGAAAAAAAAGCGTATCTACAAAGAGACGACGCTCGCCGCGCAAACCCGGCTACGACTGACGTTAGCGCGCGTTGGCTAGGCTCGCTCTGGTCGTGTCCCACTCTACGCATGTCCGGAACAATATACCTTCATCACTTCCACATTCATTCCCTTTTTGGACCTCGTCGTCTACTTTCCCATCATTATCAATGATAATTAAGCCCTGTATCTCGAGTTTTGCAATAGCATATTTTCTTTGTGTCAAATAAAGTACCTTGTGTTCCTTCCGTTTATTGCGAATTTCATTTCATTAAAAAGCTGTGGAGCCTCGGTAATTTTTTTTTTTTTTAATACCTCTACTTTGAAATTCGTCAAGAAAACTAGTATTTCTTGTTACGGCGTTGTTGTAATTCATCCAAGGCCGTTCATGATTGCATTGCATTACCGCTATTAAGGCAGTCGGCGTTTTTATATGGAAGTTACAAAGCTTCGGATTTATAATAGTCTTGAAGATTAAAATATATTAAACATTAAGGATACAGGTTAATGTAAAACTATGAACTACGGTTGGGAAATCGGATAATAATTCAATAAAACAATATCTAACTTAAGACTGCAACTTTTTTGTTTGCTGTTATGAATTTTCAGTATTCGATTTGAAAGTAAGAAAGTTCTTTATTTATTTATTGCTTAAATGGCTGCACTACCCTTCAGACCGAAACGCATTACTGCTTCACGGCAGAAATAGGCAGGGTGGTAGTACCTACCCGTGCGGACTTACAAGACGTCCTACCACCAATAATTGCTGGAGTCATGGTCCAGACGGCTGGCCGATTCTTCGGCTGGTCGTAGGACCGTCGAGGCGATTCGCCCGGTTCTTGTGAATTGGGTGAATCGTGACAGAGGACGTCCCACTTTCCGGCTCACGCAGGTGCTCACTGGGCATGGTTGCTTCGGTGAGTTCCTGCACCGGATCGGAGCCGAGCCGACGGCAGAGTGCCACCATTGTGGTTGCGACTTGGATACGGCGGAGCACACGCTCGTCGCCTGCCCCGCATGGGAGGGGTGGAGCCGTGTCCTCGTCGCAAAAATAGGAAACGACTTGTCGTTGCCGAGTGTTGTGGCATCGATGCTCGACTTCTGCGAGTGCACCATCTCGCAGAAGGAGGCGGCGGGGCGCGTGAGAGACGCGCAAGCCCGCCGCCGTCGAGCGGGGGACAGGGAGGCGGATTTCGCCCAAGCCCTGGCCCTCTAAGTGTTTCGGGTCCCCTTCATATGTCGGTCTGGGGACCGGCGAAGGGGGCCTAAGAAGACGACGTGCAAGCTGCTCTGCACGCGTTTTACGCAAGAGCATCCGGGTGATGGGAGAGATGTGCTCCGCACTAAACGCTTCACTTTCCCCCCTTTGCCTTTTCATGAGTTCTGTCTCATGCGAGGTTCGGACGCGGGTTGTCGAGCGACAGGAGGTTTTACTCAGGTCGACTCCGACATGCCCCGCCCTCCATCCCCAGGGGAAGGCGGAAGTCCGGCGATATCCTACTGACCAAAAAAAAACCAAAAAACCACCAATAATTACGCAAATTATAATTTTGCAGGTTTGATTTTTTATTACACGATGTTATTCCTTCAACGTGGAAGTCAATCGTGACATAGCATTTTGTTTGGAACCTATATTAGCATTTGTAATCTCATATAAATTAGCAATTTAAACACAAAATATCCATTACAGTTTCCTACTGTCGTCGCTACAGTAACGAAACCGTAACAACCAATTCCATGAACGGGTGATACCTCAATGATACTTTCATAACTCTGTACTTTCACAACGACATATATGGGACATCAAACGAAAGTGACATTGTCATATTATGTCCACAATGAACAATGGGAACGGCACGAAAGTATTTTGTTTCGAGATAATTCGTTTCGGAAAGTGAATAGATTAAAGTTTATACATTTTTTTATTATTATTGCCCTTGTAGGTAGACGAGCATACGGCCCACCTGATGGTGAGTGGTTACCGTCGCCCATGGACTTCAGCAATGCCAGGAGCAGAGCCAGGCCGCTGCCTACCGCTTAATACTCTCCACAAGCCTCTTTTAAAGAAGGATATGTCATAGCGCTCGGGAAACACCGTGGAGGGGAGCTCATTCCATAGACGGATATACGTGGTAAAAAAGGCCTCTGGAAACGAACGAAACATTTCTACTGTTTATGTATTCATAGATTTGTTTGTTACAAAATAGTTGTGTGTTCAAGCTTCGCTAGTTTCCACTCCGGGAACGGGTTGATTGCAAATACACTTTAGAATGTTTTTTTTGTAAATTGAGACAGCGTGGCCTAGTAGGTAAAACGTCTGATTTTTTTGTTGTTGCTTAGATTGATGGACGAGTTCACAGCCCACCCGGTGTTAAGTGGTTACCGGAGCCCATACACATCTACAACGTAAATGCGTCACCCATCTTGATAGATATAAGTTCTAAGGTCTCAAGTATAGTTACAACGGCTGCCCCACCCTTCAAACGGAAACGCATTACTGCTTCACGGCAGAAATAGGCAGGGTGGTGGTACCTACCCGCGCGGACTCACAAGAAGTCCTACCACCAGTAAAGAGGTGCACTCGTATCGCGTGATGCAACTATACTGAGTTCCGAGTCTGAGGCGAGTATCATTTCTAAGTAAATATGTATTTAAGTAGATGCATAATACGTGCTCTCATATGTTCCCGTTTGACCTATAACGGTTATCTATACATATAAATAAAATGGGAGTGTCTGTAATATTGAAATAACCGCTTTTTACTATATGCATATGAATATATATATACGGTACATACACCTTACAATTTTTGTCTATCTTTCTGTCTGTTTGTTCCGGCTAATCTCAGGAACGGCTTGACCGATTTTGACGGGACTTTCACTGATAGGTAGCTGTTGATATAAAGAGTAACTTAGGCTACTTTTTTAGCCTAGCTTCGCTCCGCGGCGTCACCCGCGGTACGACAATAGCCGCGGGCAACATCGCGGGACTCAACTATCAATAATAAAATTTAATGTTTCCGAAGCGAAGCGATGGCGGGTCGCTAGTTTCAAATATAATTGAGACTTTCATCTCGAATCACTTTGTAAACTGTACGTCTATTACTTGTTGACTTATCAAAGTAATAAAAATATATAAATAAAAACCTATTAGCGTATTATTTATGAATTAAAGTACTTAGACCTCTTATTAGAAGAGGGTAGTGACATTCACGTGTGATTAGCTACAGCGACAACTAACATTAGATCATTCAAAAAAATAGAAAATAATACAACTCGGATAGTTCTTGATAACTATGTAGTAGCCTGGTAAATAGCGTGTGAACGTGTAGAACAAGTGTATTTTGAAAGTGCGGGCACGATCGCTACGACATTGAACTGTGCGTTGCGTTACTTAATAACGAGATTGTTGTTTCAAGTTTGAATTGTTTTAAGGTGTCAAAAGTGACCTTTTCGCCAATTTAAATTTAATTTTAAGGAAAACTGCCACTTGTTTTTATACAAAAAATTGTATTTATTTTATTTTATTTATTTATTTATGTACACACAAAAAAGAAGACATAGTACAGAGGAAAATTAAGTACATAAAAAAATTGTATTCGTGATGGAAAAATAATAATTTTGATTCATGCACATAAATTTAATTTAAATTTGGTAGCAAATTTCTTGAGTACAATAGTTTTATTACCATACTAGCTTTTGCCTGCGACTTCGTCCGCGTGGAATAGTCCACATATAATGCCTTATTTTAGAACAAATTTGGTTAGCATAAAAAACGTTATAGTAAGCCAACCTTAAAATATAGACATACTCTGTCGCGGACTTTTTTTTAGATCTTTTAAAGGGGCACAATTCTGTCATACATTATTTTAGCGGAACTTTAATCGTTTCTGCAGCGCACGCAGTGGAAGCTCTCAAAAGGTATGAATAACCCCGATTTTGAAACATTATTTATTTGTGCTCCGCTTGTATTGATCTTAGCGTGATTTTATATAGCTTATAGCCTTCCTCGATAAATGGGCTATCTAACACTGAAAAAAATTTTCAAATCGGACCAGTAGTTCTTGAGATTAGCGCGTTCAAACAAACAAACTCTTCAGCTTTATAATATTATTAGTATAGATTTTTGTAATAGTGTATTATGTAATACACTATTATACACACTTAGCCCGCGGAGTAATTACATTTTCTCACTTGTATCATGCCTTTCTCATTTCGGTTTGACACGCAAAATTGAGTCTAGACATAGGCAGGCAGCAAGGTCAAAGCGTCAAAGAGAATTATGGAGTTAATCAAATTAATGAGGTTATTCCCGTAAATTCATGAAACAGCGAATAATGTCATAATGTTATGTATTATTGTAATTTGGTTATGAGTTATTTATGTAAATGAGCAGGTTACACCTTTAGTGACGCAAATAACAATTTGTTATTGGCAAATGAGAATTATATTTTATTAACAACCATACAACATGGAAGCTCTCAAAGTGTGAGCAGCAATAAGCTATTACTAAATTAACCTGAAAAAGCAGATCTTGTCTTCTAAGCTAAGAATTTTTTTCAGCCAATGGACGTCCACTGCTGAACTATGGCCTTACCCAAGATTCACCACAATGATCGGTCCTATGGAGCCTGTATCTAGTGGATTCCCAGCTATTTTAGCGGGTAGTCGGTCCACTTCGTGGGAGACCAACGCTGCCAATGAATAAACTATAGTGATTTTATTGAATATCCCGTAACAAAACGAGCCGACGTCACATTTGCACGAAACCCCCATAGACACAGCCTACTGGGTTACTCACCGGATCTTCTCAGTGGGTCAGATTCCGATCCGGTGGTAGATTCCGCGAAGCAACCCTCTAGGGCTAGTGTTAGTAAATTACCTCAGGTTGAGCCCGTGAGCTCACCTGCCTGTTTGGTCGTAGCTAGGGCTATCCCCTTAAGCTATAAGCATATAGGCAGGTGGGGAAAAATTACACGAGACCGCATTTCGGGTGATATATAATAATAAAAATAAAATATTTATACCAAAGTAACACGAGGACATAAATAAAAATTTAACACAAAATGTGCGATTTTAATATCCAAGCCGGGAAACAACACCTCAGCACTAAGGTTACAAGATAAACTCATTTATTTAAGTTTGCACAGAAACAACAAGCAAACATCGTCGGGATTCGCAAATATATCAAACGACTTCTACGACGACATTCATAGCTTATATTTAGTTTTTTTAATATGACGATTAAATCGTTATGGACTGTTCGTAAATTGTATGAAATAGGCTAATTGCAATGTAGCATGAATTTACTGTTCTAATCTTTCTGCTACAGAGGTCGAGCTTAGAACTATTTTGTTCAAGATTAATGGCGTAAAAAACTATTAGGAAATACCACCAAAATCCTTTCTTGTTACTCTACATGTTTATATAAGCTATAGGCTCGTCAATCACAATACTATTACATTATGTATGGAAGGTGATGATACCAAGATACCTCACTTTAATCGAATAAGAAGATTTAAATTACAAAAATGGTCTCTTTCTTTTTACAATTTTTAAATGAAGCCATCTAATATTTTTATATCATCATAATGGTAGACCAAATAAAGGCAGTTCTAAGCGTTTCGATCATGAGTGCACAAGAAAGGTAGCGGTACGCGAGGAATGGCGACGTCTTGTGAAGCGCGCTACCACCCAAACCATTGATCACGTCCACTCTACCAAGAATGCAAACGACTAATAAGAAGAATCTTTTTTTAATAAATTATGCCCCTTTAACCCCCTTTCTTTGAATGAATAAATGCAAGAAGAAGAAATCTATTGTATATCCTATAGATATCGCGCGTAGACCCGACGCTAAAGCAACTTTGTACTATACGACAAACATTTTACCAGGAATAATTATAACCTTTCATAGTTTTGCTTTGTACTTTGAATTTTCCGTCGCAGCATCGTTAACAAGTATACTAGGGGAAATCAGTTGTGAATTAAAGTTAAATTGTATGTAAAATTTTGCGATTTTCAATGCCAACCGATTTAGATAGTTAGTGTTTTAATAGATTTTGTGGAAACGGCGCGGCTATTAAAAAAATTGCCATATCTCAACATGTCAATTGTTAGGTGAAATATGTACTATAAACCTTGCTCTGTTGAATTTTCTATTAATAGTACATAAAATATATTATGTAAAAGCGATTATTATAATCCTTTATGACGTCATTTACCCAACACATACTGTACGTACCGAAACTTAATACTTCTCACGTGCCTCATCCATTTGTACCCTAAGCCGTTACCAAATAGCCTTGTAACCTACAAGGACCCCTACCACTCCAATTCGGTAATATTTCTCAAAAGCCTCTATCAAAAATGTATGGCCTTATCCGACATAGCATAAACATAAAGGTCTGCTCACAATCTCTCGTGTTTGCATTGGCTCGGCAAACATAGGGGTAAAGAGCGGAAACATTATTACAACTCAAAACCTTTTACTACAAAACACGTAAATCTTTTCGAAGCAACTCTATGTTTTAATACATTGCAGGCTGGACTGGCTCAAAGTTTTTTTTTACTCTAACAATAGCAGCAATGAAGAAAGAAGCACGAAGTAAGTTCGATTATGCGCGTACACGTAGATGATATTCAAAACAAACTTCCACTTTAGGCGTAATTCTAATAATTTGATATTAAGTTAAGTCGACCGTAAGCACTCGTGGTTATTCCGCGGATAAATATCTTTGGTTAAATCTAAGCCTTTTGTTTCAAATTGAAACAAACAACTATGAAAATTTATGTCCCGCCAAGGCAGACTACTACTATGATTTTTTTAATTATTTTGTATTAACGAGCTCACGGTCCACACTGGTGTTCAGTGGATATCGGAGCCCATGGACATCAGAATGTAATTGCCACCAAGCCCTCCTCGACACATGAGATCTAAGTCTCAATTGGTGACACGAACTGATCGCCAATTCCGTATCGCAAGTAATTACGCAAATTATTTTTGCTGGTTTGATTTTTATTACACGGCCTTCATCGTGAAACTGATTGATAAACATGTGTAACGTGCGTATTTCATTAGAAAAAATGGTGAATTAAAAAAATAGCTTACGAGATTTGGAAACGGACATCGTCGCATCGTTCGATACGAATGCACTGTCTCAAAGATAAGTTAAGCCCTTACCCTTTACTCCACAAAAAAGAACATTCTAAAGCTGGCTGTAAGCATTACATATTCAAAATTACGACCTCACGTTGCTATGGATATCGATAATATTAGTACACCCTTTAAATATTAAATTTAAATAATTCATCCCTCACACGGACTCCCTAGCTGTCCGGTTGGTAAATTTGTCATAGAATTATTGCAGACAGTCACCACAGGGTCATAAAAAGCTATGCTATAAAACCATAAAGAAATGTCGTAAATTGTTACGAATTGGCACTCTTTACCATACTGCTATTGCCTCCATATAAAAGTTTCAAATTACAATCTTTGGGAAGTGCGACTGAATTTAGATAGATTTTTTTTTGCTGTTGTGTTAATAATACACAATTTTCACAAAGGATCAATTGTAGAAAGCTCGTCTACTACTACCTCTAGGTACTTTAATATTATGATTTTTTTGGTTCGATAAAGATTGGCAAAGTCAAAGGATTACTGACAAATGTCGAAATAAATTCCTATAAGCTCTAAGGCAGACCAGATTGTGACCACTACCGGATGGGAATTGCGACCCGCTGAGAAGATCCAATAAGAAACTTAGCGGGCAGAGGCTATGGTTTAAGTGTCATCAAGCACTTCAACTATTTGGACCAGTTCGGTGACCTGTGACTTGACTAGCGAGCTTTAGACTAATTAATGTCCTTATTAGAGTAGAGAAATTAGATAACATGGATGTCTAGGACGTGTCGAATGCGTCGACGGCGGTCGACTGCTGCGTAGGCCAAGTCAGAGGTGAGGTGAGATAGCGGGGTTATCGTGTCGCATCGCTGTCGTGAAGTAACATTCTGAAGCTCAGGTTCAAGATCAAAATCGTCGGGAAGATCTACATTTCTCATGTATCTTGATGCTCCGAATACCGACAGGCCAGCACCATTAAGTGGCATCTATGCGCAGTATGTTGCTACAGTACTTATTGAGCGCTAGTGCTCTTCCAGTGAATCCCTTTTACGAAATCTACAGAAAGTGTTCCGTGGTTCACAGATTGACATCACAGAGCCAATGTTAATGTAACAATAGACACAGCTAGCAAATTCACCCCATAAATATACGCAGTTAATTCGGTATGTCGATCAATTAATACGGTAATTAATGACTACTATTACGGATAGGGTAATTACTTGAGACGTTAATATCTTGTCACGGCTTATTCGGTGTGGGGAAAGTTATAATCAATTAGATGGTGAAGCCATATAGTAAATCTAATTTGATATTGTCGCTCAAGATGACAAATGGATGGAATAAATAATACATAGTTTTACAACATTATACTTATATACACCAACAGGCGCTATGCAATACATATTTGCATAAATTCGAACGTAATATTAAAAAAAAATTTTTAAGCTATTGCATGGATTTAGATTTCATCGCGGGCCTTGAGCGCGGCTTAAGAGCGGAATCGTGAAATTCGGTAACGAAAAAAACCTTCCACCCCTCACTACATCTACTATGTAGCTCGCGTTCAACACATTCACACGTTGCGCTTGTGTAGTGTTTAAAGTAAAAAGTCTAAACACCGATTTATATACTATCAAAATATGTGATATAAATTCTTGGGTAACATAACGATAGCGCGATTCAGCTTTTGCGTCAAGTGCCATCTATCGGCGATAAACAGGGTTGTAAAATACAAAATTATATCACATTACAATGCGTTGGGCGTGCCATTTTCTATCGGTTAGTCGAAGAATTTTATTACTACTCCCACTACTCATTCAGTGATTGGGGTGGCATTAAAAAAAAACTAGCTAAATCGTTGATTCTGGGCGAACGAGAATTAGAACTAGCATTCAAAGGCGTGTCTCTATCCCATGTAGCGCCCTCTAGTAAGTGCGCAGTCAAAATGGAATACTCACAATGTAACAGATTCGGTGAAAGTTAGCCCACTGAGTTTCTCGCCGGATCTTATTTTATTGTTGTTTTAATATTAAATTATTATTGTCGATTTATAATTGCATAAGTTGATAAAAAATGCTATGCAATAGCTTTACCGCGACAGTCTCCGAGTGCCACACGTCTTTTTTTTTAAATGGATAAATAACACAAGGACAGGGTGGGATAGGGTGGGATAGGAAACTGACTCCAAACTAGGATTCCTTGTACTATAATAAAAAGTCTGATAAGCATATTTATATAAGTTTAAATTTATATAAACACATATATATAATCTTAAACACCCAGACAGAGAGCAAACAAACCTGTGTCACGCGATGTTCTTTCCCACCTGTTTACCAATTTGGGAATCGAACCCACGATACTGAACGCAGCTGCCAAAGACTCTAAAGCACCGAATCATTAAATTAATCCGCTAATATTTAACGCTTCACTGGATATTCAAAACGTAGATAAGAAGTCTTTCGACAAAGGAAACTAAATAAGAACAGAGGCTGTTCAAATTAAAATCTAATCATTCCGAACTCTCGGTGTAATTAAATGCCGCACAGGAAAAGATTACGAAGAATTTCCAATAAATTAATGAGGCTTAACGGAGAGAAGGGAATATTAATTATTTTAAGTAGACGGACCCCAACTGGACCCTCTTCATTGATTTTAAAGCGGTCACTTTTCTGATTACGGTTTTAATACGATCGTTCCAAGAGTTTATCAACAAATATTTTCAGGCAGATTAATTCTGCGACCTATTTGGCAAGCGTNGCGGGTCGCGATTCCGATCCGGTAGTAGATTCATTCGCGAAACAATTGCTCTTGAGTTGTTAGGTCTCCTTCGGAGGCGCTCGGGCAGTTGTTAGCAAATCCCACCCCTCTTGGCTGAGCCTTTGCTCGCCCACCTGTCCTGGTGAAACTGGAAAGGCCTTCGGGCCACCAGTAAACTTTCAATCATAAAAAAAAAAGTTTTACAACATTATATAGATACACCAACAGACGCTATGCAATATTTGCATAAATTCGAACGTAAAATTAAATCTTTGTTTTTTTAAGTGGATAAATAACACATACTAGAATAGGGTGGGATAGGAAACCGATTCCAAACTAGGATTCCTTAAAAAGTCTGATAAGCATATTTATATAAGTTTAAATTTATATAAAAGTAATATTAAACACCCAGACAGAGAGCAAACAAACCTGTGTCACGCGATGTTTTTTCCCACCTGTTTACCAATTTGGGAATCGAACTCACGATACTGAACGCAGCTGCCAAAGACTGTAAAGCACCGAATCATTAAATTAATCAACTAATATTGAACGTGTCACTGGATATTCAAAATGTAGATAAGAAGTCTTTCGACAAAGGAAACTAAATAAGAACAGAGGCTGTTCAAATTAAAATCTAATCATTCCGAACTCTCGGTGTAATTAAATGCCGCACAGGAAAAGATTACGAAGAATTTCCAATAAATTAATGAGGCTTAACGGAGAGAAGGGAATATTAATTATTTTAAGTAGACGGACCCCAACTGGACCCTCTTCATTGATTTTAAAGCGGTCACTTTTCTGATTACGGTTTTAATACGATCGTTCCAAGAGTTTATCAACAAATATTTTTAGGCACAATAAGTCTGCGACCTATTTGGCAAGCGTCGTGTGAAATACAAATGGTTATGTCGTATTATGCTTTTTTCGTTGATTGTTGGTTACATACTTGATTAAACGAGTCATGAACAGATTAGGGATTATTATATTTATAGGTTAACCGAAAATTACTCCTATACGCGTGCAGAAGCTTCAAGTTATTTCGACACATTTTCAGAATAAATTTAATAATATTTAAAAAAAAATAACAAAATACGCTTTTATAGAAAATCCAACTAAAAAATAGAAAATAAATTTGAATTAAAAATAGTGTAAGGAAAAATGATTTTATTGTAAAAAAGCGTGGGGTGCTTTTTCAGGATATTATCAAAATAACCCTTCTACTCATTTCTGTTCATAAAATATTTATAACTACTGATACCATGCACCCCACGCTTTTTTATACAACAAAATCCTTTTTCCTTACAATAATTTTAATTCGATTTATTTTCTATTTTTTAATTGGATTTTCTATAAAAGCGTATTTTGTTACTTTTTTTAAACTATTAGTGATTTTTCATTTTTTAGTTGAATTTCAATTTTTTCTTTTTTTTTTAAATACTGAATTGTCATTGGTCCTTAATAAGTATACCAAATTTTTAGTTAATCCGACGTTTTGAAGGGGTCCAAATCATGTTCAAAGATTCCGTTACATACTAAAATACATACGTCTGAAGCTAATAAAAACTTATTAAAAAAGAGACGACAATTTAGACAAGACGCTGTAACGCCCATAGACAGAAGTCCAAGGCGCTGTCCGGACCTTATACGCTTCACTCTTAGCACCTTAGTTCACGATGCCATCCACACAACCGAGGATAGACAAAACTGGCGCAGGGTACTCTAGCAGAAAGTTATTCAGAGAGGCCACGATTCTCAGCATTAAGGAATATCGATACAAGGAGAACTGCTTAAGATCAGTTCACCTGAAGTCATCTGCATCCATAAGAATTACAAAAAAGAAAGTGCAAATAAAGACTAAATACATCACGATAAGTTAGAAAATTGTGTGCCAAACTAAACTAAGTTTGCCTAAAACCCGAAACTAGAGTATATACTTTTATAAATCTTCAATTTACTCGAAATTTATAATTAGGTACTTTTAAAACAAGTCTATTTTTCTCCGAATCGAAATTCACATCGCGTCAATGTGAAATACAATGTGAAAGTTTGAAGTTTTTGTTCCAGCCAAGTTGCCTCTTTAAGCTTTTGTATTCAAAGCATTCGGGTTCCACAAATGAATCCACTTAACAAGAGAGTCTAGGCAAGCTCTGAAGAATGGGAGGACAATTAGCAGTGCAAGAAACTTTGATTGGGCCAACTAAGACTTGTATAAATTATATTAACAACCGAATCCGGGTCCTAAGAAATAAAACCAAACTAGAGGTGAATAGTTAAATTTATAGGTCCACGACTTATTTGCTACTTAATGGCCACTGAGACAAAGACACACATTTCGCAGTTACAACATTGATATAGTGAAATTTCTTATTTTTTATATAATTTTCGTGTGAAGTTTGTTTATCATAGCGTGAGTTTCCAGTTGAAAAGTTTAGAGAGATATCAATATCGTGTCTCAATTGCTCCGTGTTGTGCGAGTAAAATAATATAGTATCTTTGATTTGCAGTCATCGCGCGTTGAGGTAATTTAAATTATTATATTTAGCATATTTACTTTCCGTACGTTTACTGTGAATTATTTAGTCTGGCATGCAATGCGGCGCTAAGTTTCCTGTTCTTCGCAATGACTCGATGCTCGCACGAGTCAGACAAACGTGGACATTCCTTGTGCATGAGTGACACAGTGCTACAAGCAAATGTCTGAAGAAGTTGAGATTATTAAATAGCTTACTTTTCGATAAGTCGACGTTAGGCAGTTTAGTATTTACCTGTAACAATAAGCAATGAATTAAATTAATAAAACAAAAAAATTGAGGAACTCGTGGACCTACCCAGCTTATTAATAGGGACCTACTAAACAAATATAACCTCTCTGACTCCTTTTTGATTTCAACGTCGTTGCATTTTTTAGTCAAAGCGGGTGCTGGCAACATTCGTTGTGAAGTTTATGGTTTCTTGTTTGTTTGCCTGCTGGTTTTACAGAAATAGGTCTAACCAATCACATTGAGGGTACCTACCCTATTTTTTAAACTGAAATGAATCATGCATGACTATATCATAACAAAAGCATGGTTACAACCAACTCTTGCGGAACAGTGAAAACGGTCACTAAATAAGTAAAATCCACGAAAACAAATGTTTCATCGAAACATTTTAAACCAACAATCTAGTCTTGCGCCTGTCACTTATCACTAGCAATATTGTTCTAACAGAACGTAGCTATAAGATTAATTCAGGGGCAACGAATGCACAATGTTTTGCTTCACATTGGTTAACCAACGCACAATCTACATGGTGTTAAGCGGTTACTAGAATCTACAACGTGAAAGCCTCCACGGATAATGATTTGAAGTTGAAATAGATAGGATGGATGCTGGCTCAGTAGTTGCACAAAGTAATATCGCTATGTAGTTTAATTTTTTATTACATGATGTTTTTCATAGCAGCGGCTAGTCCATGCTAGTGAGATAGGTGTTTATTTAGAGACTTAGCTGGCTAATCATTGTGAATAGTAATGTTCATAAAAAAATTTTTTTATTCCAACGCAATAAAATGTATTGCAACAAAAAGCTTGAGCACTTAAATTTTGAACGAGGACTATGCAGTGAAACCTCAAATGACTTTAAGTTGATTCAAACAAAACTTTATTAGGGTGAAATAAAATCAAAACTAAAATTAAGAATCGGTTTGACATGTTGCATATTATGATTTCTTTAACTTGTCCAGAGTATGAAAGTTGTTAATTTGTTAAAGTATGAAAATATGAGGAAAAAATATCTTCCCGATTATATGAGAACAATTAAAATAGCCCTCGAAAGTTTCCAGACAATTCTTAATCCAGTTACGGACTTCTGAGAGCACGTTTAAAAAACTTTCGAGTAATTAAAGTCTAAAAGTCGCGATAATTAAAGATCAAGTAACGGAACGCTTGAGGCTCTTGAACGCGACGGAAAATTTTGAAGAATCTTTAAAAAAAATGTATTGTATTACTATTATTTTCAATATCGAAGAATATTTTCGTCTATAATTTTTTTGAACACGCTTTTTTAGCTTGGCATTTATTATATATTACTTTGTAAGTAACGGAATCTTTGAACGACACTTTCAGCGACTTCAAAACGTCTATTTAACTTGAAAATTTGCATACATATATATAATCTTGAATATAATTCCGACCAGTAATAACAGGATAAAAAAAATTATGAAATTAATTGTTAGTTCATTTTGCAATTTCCGGAGCTATTTTTATTTTTATACTACATAATATAATGTTCATATTCGAATTACAAATCACCTGTCGACGTTACTAACTTATTTTGTCATTGTTTTGTTTCTGTGAGCTACAAATATAAAGGGAGCTGCTAATATTTGACAATTTATCGTGATTCGCGTAATCAAGTCAACTAGTTTATTATAATATAAACAATTCATTTCTGTCAACGCCATCATACCTAATGTATGTACTGTATTTGTATGTGTTTTGTTTATTAATTGTTGTTGTAAAAGAACGGCTGATGACGGTTTTATCTGGCACTTACTGTGGTGGTAGAACCTCTTGTGAGTCCGCACGGGTAGGTACCACCGCCCTGCCTATTTCTGCCGTGAAGCAGTAATGCGTTTCGGTTTGAAGGGCGGGGCAGCCGTTGTGACTATACTTGAGACCTTAGAACTTATATCTCAAGGTGGGTGGCGCATTTTCGTTTTAGATGTCTATGGGCTTCAGTAACCACTTAACACCATGTGGGCTGTGAGCTCGTCCACCCATCCAAGTAATAAAAAAAAACTTACAATAGTCTAAGCACATCAAATATGTGAACATAAAATAGACTGAGCGATGGACTTGTCAAATATCGGTTGTCTGTAAAGTCGGTTTACTGACGATAGTTGAACGTGACAACGTCATAAGAAAATACTGATGGAATGGTTTCATTTCTCAAAATAAAATTTTAATTTTATTTGTTTGATAGATATTTTGTATGGATATAGAGAAGGAGGTAAATGGAAATCACTATTGAATTGATCAAGTTACATTTATTTGTACGCATAAATACAATTCATCGCTCACTCAAGTAGGAGAGAGACAGATGTCGAACGCTGCCGAACGCGGAGGCCGATTGCGGCTCTTTGTCGCCCGTTGCGCGCTCTCGCTTGCACTTCAAGCCTTAAATGGAATGCCTCAGAACGAGGTAACGCCGCATGAGTCATGTTTTTTCGTGCGTGCAACTGGCTCCATCGAATTATAAGACGTTGTCACGTCAATAACGCCTTTAATACTCAACGAAGGCGCGCATTGAAGCTTTGCAATTGAAATAGATAGCAGAGAAAACACACGGACAATTTTAATTAGCGAGATAATTCAATAAAATTTTATACACACAAAAATAACTCATACTAAACAAATGAATACGAATTTTATGATGTTCAAAAAACTCTTAACATAAATACAGGATCGAAGAACGCGACCCACATTACGGTACACATAAACGTCACACGAAATTTTGAGATCATCACTTATTTGACGTCGAGAATAAAGAGGGTCTCTGAGACGACCTAATTGAAACAAATATTTGCAGAGAAATGTACGATCGAGGGGCTCTAACTATGTAAGCGGGGAGTATAAAAAGAATTTATCGATATCGAGATTCATTCATTGTTTCTATTGGCAATATATTTTTTGTATTTTTTTTGGAGTTTACTCCTTAAGAATCGATTTACATATATAGGCCCGGGGTATGAAAATTATGGGGACCAAAATCGTACTAGAGAGTATAGCATGTCACACGAAATGCGTTATGCGCCTGATTGGCTCCTGATTGCGTGATGCGTGCGCGCGCCAATCAGGAGCCAACGCGCGGCCGCGTTATCGCAGGTGACGCCGGGCTGCTGCGCCGGCAGTCCGCCACAAAGCCTCGTACTGATCGCGCGTTTCTCTCATTATTGTATTTTCATATATTTGTTAGTCGTTTGTTTTGTGTCTCGTTAATTTGTTAATAATCTGTAGTGTATCGTGTTGTCGTAATATAGAACTATTTCTCGTATTGTTTCGTTTAATTTT
>NW_021011543.1:1807086-1865231 GCF_003987935.1 Bombyx mandarina
ATTTGAATATAATCGTCTCCTTCAAAGAATACGGTTCAAAACCTGCATTAAATAAAGGTTAATAGTTAACCTGTTATTTATCTAAGATGTCGTTCCGAAGAGTTTTGTGACTGCCAATGGAATACAAAGTCAATAATTCGTTTTTCTGATTTACCAATCATTGTCCAAAAGTCAGATTGCCGCCTTTGATAATAGTCGACTCAATTGTAAAAGTGAATTATATAGACTTACTTAATTACCGCATCCACGTGTTCCGCAACTCCCGGATCATTCTCACTAGAATACGTAACTTCCATATTTTACTGTATTCAACTGACACAAATTTATATTTATATCCAGTAAACTCCAGTCGTGCGTCGGAGCGGACACACACACTTTTTTTAAATTTCAATAACCAATCCAAGAGGTGCTTCTAGAATAACAAAATACACGTAGATGAAAGCAACGCGTTGTCTCCATAAGCGTACTATGCTCTACGTCTGTGTGCTTAGTGCGAGTTTTTTAACGTTCTCGATAGCGTAAAAGTTAACTAAAGTTTGTATGCAGTTGGAACAGCGCCCCTAGCGGCAAACGTAGGCAAACATTCCAACTCCATACAAATTTAAGTTAACTTTTACGCTATCGAGAACGTTAAAAAGCTCGCACTAAGCACACTGATCGGTCATAGCGTGACCCGACGCATTTTTTTTGTCATAACATTGATGACCCAGATTAAAAAAATCATTGCGACTCCTCGCAATAGGAAAGCAGAGAGACACACGCGTCTTTAATACTTTTAATTATATTCTAAAATATGATATCAACTTGAATATGGAATAAATGATATGAAATCAACTTAAAAACTTAAAAAAGATTGTTTAAGCAGAAAAAATAAAAATAAAAAACAATCCAAAACAAAATCAAATGTAACTTAGTATCGATAGAACAGAACCGTATTCGCAACACTGACCATCGATACTTTGTTCCTATTAATTCTAAAAGCGTTTTCATTTTCAATAAATTTTAACAATTCCTTTCGTAGATTAATCGAAGTTAAGCGACTGAACATGAAACATCTTAAATATTAACTGATTTTTGGAGTTTACTCCTTTAGAATCGATTTACATATATAGGCCCGGGGTATGAAAATTATGGGGACCAAAATCGTACTAGCATGTCACACGAAATGCGTTATGCGCCTGCGCCGGCAGTCCGCCACAAAGCCTCGTACTGATCGCGCGTTTCTCTCATTATTGTATTTTCATATATTTGTTAGTCGTTTGTTTTGTGTCTCGTTNGTACTGATCGCGCGTTTCTCTCATTATTGTATTTTCATATATTTGTTAGTCGTTTGTTTTGTGTCTCGTTAATTTGTTAATAATCTGTAGTGTATCGTGTTGTCGTAATATAGAACTATTTCTCGTATTGTTTCGTTTAATTTTTTATATCCAGTAAACTCCAGTCGTGCGTCGGAGCGGACACACACACTTTTTTCTTATCTTTTTCATTGCGTTAATGAGTGGACAATTTCGTGGCTCGTCTGACGTAAAGTGATTAGCGGAGCCCGCAGACTATAACGTCGCAATACAGGCGTGAGCGCCGACACCTACCTTGAAAGATGAAATCGTAGTCACAATTGCGTCCCTCTTCAAATAGGAATGCGTGAATGCTTCCAGACAGAATCATTTGAGTTTTAAGTCATGAGAGTTTGGTACACCTATCGGCGCGGACTCAAAATACAGCGTACCGTATCCGTAATCTATATATATAAAAATGAATTGCTGTTCGTTAGTCTCGCTAAAACTCGAGAACGGCTGGACCGAATTGGCTAATTTTGGTCTTAAATTATTTGTGGAAGTCCAGGGAAGGTTTAAAAGGTATTTATATATGAAAATGCTCGGAATTAAATAAAAATAACAATTTTGTTTGTCCTTTGATGTTTTCCCCATCGGACGGATTCCTTTTGTATTTTATTTATCGATTGAGGCACTACGAAGTCTGCCGGGTCAGCTAGTTACGAAATACCTATTTATTTGTTTGTAAATTTGATTTTTATTACACGATGATGTTATGGTAACACCGGCACGATCACATCGGTCGATACGAGTAGAGCGAGCGTCTTATCATATAGAGCAAGATAACTTGATCCTTTTTACGCCATTCACGGGAATGGGATGATGCTATTCTAGATCAGACTGTGCGTTAACTCGATCATAACAAATATTTCTTCGTAATAATAACATCTACAATAGAGTGTTGCTCGCTGAAGTTGTAAATTGTTTTTATATCCTATTTATTTAAAAATGATTAGAATATCATCAACTGTGTCGTGGTTATTTGAAATTTACGTATATCAGATATAATATTTGAGCGAAAGAGACAGAGACTATCTATCAAGCACTATTTTCGACAAAGTAAGGGCGAAGCAAAGCAAAGACAATCTAACTCCTTTTCACACAACGTCTACATTATTGTAACCAATACCATGCAATGAGACAGAGCAATAATGTATACAAAAAATGTTTAATTTTTCAATTAATGTCTCCTTCCTTTAATCCACCTTATTCCACTAGATGGGGTCGGCACAGCTAATTTTTCTCTTCCATTCTCTTTTTTTTATGATTGAGAGATTACTGGTGGCTCGAAGGCCTTTCCAGTTTCACCACGACAGGTGGGCGAGCAAAGGCTCAGCCAGGAGGACCATTCTCTTCGATCAGCCGTTATCTCAACACTCACTCCTCTCTCTCTCTCTCATATCGTCATTCACACACTCCATCATGTCTTCTTCGGTCGACCTCTTCTCCCTCTACCTTGCACTACCATTTCCATACATCCCCTAGTCACATTATTTTTCAATTAATGTGTTCTTTTAAAATAGATTAACACAGAAACTTAAGATATGGTATTTTCTTCGGTTTGCGCGTATCATAATTAAAACTAATATTTTAATTATATGGCTTAATCTCGCCTTTTCATTGCCACTAAAATTTAAATAATTAAATCGGAAATCTTCAGAAATAATTTAAAATAATGGCAATAAAAAACCTGAGATTAAAGCGTAAAGTTAGTTTGAATTATACTCGTATACTTGAGTTGCAAAAAACTCTGGTTTCTATTATTGCATAACATAATTATTAGCTTTGTAGCGAACAACGAACACGCCATACGAAATGCCAAGGGCAGTTTTAATGCAGTCTGTGCTCAAACACTGCAATTATTCTTTATTTTAAGGAAGCTCTAAGTCTTCTTTACAAATCTAGTCCGTGGGACCGGTTATCTACATTATTTAAGATGTGAATAAATGGCTTCGTGTAACTCGCCCTGATTTTTAAGAAAAATCTGCCTCACAAAACGAAACCGGGGAAAAATTATAACATCTTATTATGCCGATTCTAGTAAACCAACTTGTCTAGTCTGATTAAATCTTCTAGCCATGACATAATAAGTCTAATATCGATAAATAGCATGTGTATTTCGTTCTACATTGTTGCATACGATACGACCATCCATAAATACCTACCCAATCAATTGGTATCATGCATTGTCAGTAGCCAATGTCACCCTGTTCGTATCTGTCGTGAAGCAGCCATGTGTTTGAGAGCATTTTTCATTGAAATCGAGACGTCTCCGGGTGTAATTGGTAACAACTTAACAGAAAGTAATTAAAACTATTTTTACGGTACTTAATCTACAGTTTCAGAATAGACGAACGAGGACATCCGTCACCACGAAAACTGTAAAAAATTTAAAACTTCGGAAATAACACAATGCCAATATAAAAACGCGAGGTAAAGCAGTAAAAATAGTTTAAATTATATCCGAATAAAAAACCGACTATAATTTTTTTTTTCTTAGATGGTTGGACGAGCTCACAGCCCACCTGGTGTTAACTGGAGCCCATAGACATCTACAACGTAAATGCCCACCTTGAGATATAAGTTCTAAGGTCTCAACATAGTAACAACGGCTGCCCCACCCTTCAAACCGAAACGCATTACTGCTTCACGGCAGAAATAGGCAGGGTGGTGGTCGTGCGGACTCACAAGAGGTCCTACCAACACTATGTTTTAAAAAAAAAAAAATTATTTTATTTCAATTGATAGATCTATACTCTCAAACATCGTTAAATCTGATGAAATATATTATAAAAATGATGAGATGAAACAGACAACCACAAGTGAAACCGCAGTCATGAATTGCAAATGAAACACCGAATTTGGTACGACACAGAAGATTTCTCAGACTCAGCTAACTTTAAGCTATTTAATTGTAAATAGTGTAGGGTTTTAAATGGTTTTAGCTAGCATTCTCATTGTTTCATTAACTTTAGTAACTAGTATCGACTGAATGGGCAACCAACTTATGGCCAAGGTAAATGTTTAACTTTTTAAAACCACGAATTTTTAAATATACCTATCCGTTTCTAAATGCAACAACCTCAGTTTTGTTATTTAATATTTCTTATATTTCTAGAATAATCGGCCAGTTGAAATCTAATATCACCAAGACATATCATCACACTAAGTGCCTACATTTTGTCAGCGCCTATATTGCTCTCTCGTGATGGAATGATCTCATTACGTGCTTTATATGGCATATCTCAATATATGACCTTTATGTATTTATTGAAAAACAAATTAGAACTATCTGTTGTATCTGTATCATTAAATTAGAAGCCAGATCTTGGTACAGGTTGACTTATAATTTAATTTACAAAATATTTTTCTTAAATACATACATTTCTATCAGAAATTTCATTTATTGCATGTATCTAATTTATAGATTGATAGCAAAAAAAAACTGTTCAGATATGGGAATGCATCACGGCGGCTGTCGCACTCAACAAAATGTCGCGATAGAATTAGGCTGGATGGTGGTACCTATCCGTGCTGACTCACAATATGCCCAAATACCAATAACAACGCTCCAATCATTCAAATAGTAACAATTCACATACACAACAATGTTTATTGATAGATTTAAATGGTCTTCGCTCATTGATTGATCTGAAGGCTGCGTTGAGCAATAGTTAATTGGTTATCAAGTACACTCGCTTGATGCTCGGACATTTTTAGGTGTTGTAACCAATTCAATAAAAGAGTACTGTTTCGAAAAACCACCATTAAATCGAATACAGTAATAGTTATAATACAAGCCAGATTTTAAATCGAAGCTCTGAGGTCGGCATTAAAATTGTTAGATGACTGTAAGCTATTAGCCGCATAGAAAAGTTTCAATAGAAATAAAAGTTATCGAATACTAACCTATTCTTGCTTTAGCAATATTTTCAATAAAATTTACGACAAAAATATTAACATAACCTTAAACCCAGTACTGTTATTTTAGAAATCGTTTATTAAAAATATACAATAAGTTAACATGGACATAATGAATGGGTATCAATAAAACAATTTTCGTAGTTTCACAAGAAATAGCTTCGAGCTAAATGTAAATTGCTTTACTACTATTTCGTTACTGTTCTGTCTTCATAAAACTTTGGCAATTTAAATAAAGGCTTCAGGGAATTTGTAATTTTCCGATTGGGTACCCCGTTTATTATTAGTTTCTTTGCGATAGTTTGTTTTGATGATTCTGTGTATGTTAGATATTTTTCGGAAATATAAAGTCGGAATTATTTAAAAAACAAATTGTCTTGTTATGTAAACTATACAAATTAGATAAATTATTCAAAGAAATAATACTATCGTACAAATGATCGCGCCAATAGGGAACAACAACATAGGAAACCAATAAAAAATTCAAACAATTTAAAATTATATTTATAATTCAATTTTGTACTAGGTATAATTTCGTACTAGTAGGAGTGATGTCAATCTTAAAATACAAAAATGTTACTTTTCGATACAATGATATTCTCTAATTAATTCACGATAACATTACATCAAGTTCTGTGTTAAATATAATCAACCTTAAACGTATTTAAACCACCGTAAAGAAGCAGTCAAAATCTAAATACAGTGAAAAGAGGTAACACCAAGACACCTAAACAGTCTTTAGAGGGTAAGCATAATTATAACACACGGTGGGACTAGTCTGGCTGACTATCCAACAAAGCAATTATTTAGACCATTAACTCCAAGAGCCGCCAGACAGGTGTGCGGAACGCAGACTGCCCCTAAACATGTCTAAGCGAGCTCACTTCAAATCCTTCATTAAACTAGTTGTGTCCTGGTGTAGCTTAATTCTACAAGTATTATGAATATATCATGGAAGATATTCTGAATTTCATATCTTTTGTGCAAACTTTAACTAGAGGCCCCCCAGTAGTCGAAATTCGACTATAATTAATTGGAATTGTAAGTTTGTACACTATTATGATTGTATTTTCAACGGCAAGACTACACTATAGAAAAATATTAATAAAGACAAACAATATTTAATCTATTCTCAATTTGACCACAAACTTTAAGCAATAAGAAAAGTTTGACAATAAATAAATTGTATGCATGCGTGTGTGTGTCAAATGACATGGTAGTGTATCTAATGTTTTCTTTATTGATTTAATGTATATTTTATGCATTATTTAAAAAAAATCTTAGCATTGTGCACTTCTCCTCTATATTCTCTACAAATGTGGAAAATTTCATACTCCTCGGTCCGCGCAATTTTCGTAAAAAGGGATACAAAATTTTTGCTTCACGTATTAATATATTACTTTAATAATAACGTCAAAAATTTACTGACTGATTACTGGATATTTTTCATATATTGTAAATAGTCGTCAACTCTCCTCTTCTTTCTTGCATCGTTACTCTCAATGAGGGTGAGGTGCTCTCTATGTCATACTAACACTCGTCACAGCCCAAGCTATATTCATAAATTACTAAATTAATAAGTCAACATTCAAAATTGAGGTTTATGAATGAATGAACCTATTTCTCATATATATATAATAAACTCAAAAATAAACGCATGACCAAAAAAAAAGGTAGATGTGATAGGTGTTACATTAAATAAAAGTTACATTTTCTACAATGCAATAAATTCGTGAAATATCTAAATTATAGAAAATATATTCAAGAATAAATTTGTAATATTTTTATGCTTTTGGTATTTGAAAATCTAAATCCTCATGTATATATTATTTATATTAATAACACGCAAATCATAGAACCACAAGCGGAGGACATAAAAGAAACAGAGAATTCCCTCCCTTTTGGAGGTGGCAATGGATATACCATTATCAAGCAGACGGTCACGGTAAGACTCATGCGAAATTCCTATGCATGTGAATTATAAGAGAACATGCTGCTCCGCCTCCCACATAATGTGGCATAAGAGCAAGAAGTAAAAAAGACATTAAATCATCGAATATACTTATATAAAACCTAAATAATTTCTTTTAAGATATATTCGACAGCACTGTAATATTACTCGACTTAAAATGATTTTAATAATTCTACTTATTAAACTTATAAAAAAAATTAATAGAGTAAAATTCGTGTGTATCTTGCCTGCGTTACAGAAGCAAATGGAGCAAGGATATGTCTCTTCAATAAAATTGGTGGAATTCCGATTACAACCGGTGCTAGTAGTAATAAATGTCCATAAAAAAAGTAGATCACATATTTTATATGGTTCATTTCGAAATTGGCACCGTGATCCTGCGGCGTGGGCGTTATACTTGCAATACCCGTACCACGTCGTCTCGTAATATATTGAGGGCATAAACACGCCAGACTCACTGTATCTCTGAAATTAACAAACCGGTTCCCATTCTACTGATAAAAGTTATATTATAGTTGTCTATTTATATTCGATTTGTGTTTAGTTCTTGATTTTTTTGTTTGTTTATTGGCGGAAACGACTGAACATCAGGTGGGCCGTAAGCTCATCCACCCATTTAAGCAATAAAAAAAGAAAAAAAATATCTGCAACTGAGAGGAGCTATTTAAGCAAACTTCTCAATAATGTCTATTCTATTTAATTTCTTCCATTAATGTATTCCAAAATATTTCAAATATAAATGTAATTGAATACCAGAATAAACATCTGAAAGAATTTTCATTTTGGGTGAAAAAAAAAAAAAATTTGCATTTGTTACTACCGTAAACATAGTAAACTTAGTCTTCATTTTAGGTTACATCAATACGTTGACTTTTACATAATTTTATATTAGATTGTAAATTAATCGCGGTTCGAACGAATTTATTTGTGTATTACGGAACCAATAAAGACGGTACTTCTGAATGCCATTCTGTACAGACTGCTGCCTCAATTTGTTTTCGGCAATGCAGTCAATCTGCCGGGAAGCTATTGCGTTATTTGCAATATAAATTTCTAAGCGGACGACGCGTGCCGCGTGATGCACAATTTCATATTTGCGGTTACTATAACCGTGTGTAGTTGACACTGCAAATAACTGAAGTTCCAGGTATGCTTACGTTGGTATTCTAACTATGCGAATGTGAGACAATATACCATCAATAATAGCTGTAAGTTCAATATTAAGTAATGTATTATTAAAATACTACTACAGAAACCTTAGACGCGTCAGCGACCGCTGAGAACATATTTCCATGGAAAAAGTAAATCCAACATACGTAGATCTACCAGAGGAGATAGGAAAATCAACCAAATTGGCCTGGTTTCCGTTGTGATGGTTGCGGCTAGAAAAAGATGGCGATAGCAAAGGTGCAATTCTTTTATACTCAAAAATTGGGCACAAGCCTGCAAGATTTGATAATCGACATATCCGTATAGCTCGATATGAGTATAACTGGCCTTTTTTCTTTTAGGCCACTACTATTATTATTACAATATAATTGAGGCAGCTCATATCTCTAGACGACATTCAGATTCCCGTTACTATGGACACTTAACGGCTTAACAAGTATGGTATGAGCTCACGAGCCTAGATAAGGTATTAACAAAAATTACTAAATATTTGTAGTCGGTTAGTACCTAATATATGTACATAACGTACTGACCTTTAGTGAATTTCACGTTTATACACGTATTTTTATACACATGTACATAGGTGATCCAAGACCGTCGACTCGACAAACTAAAACTCGTAATCAGTTTGCCTAATTGGTCATATCATATTTCAGTTGGCAAACTGTATATTATCACTTCGTAGTAATGAAATACATTGTTAAACACCTATTGGTAAACCTTACGCAGCTCGACATTTTGTTCAAGTACAAGTTTGTATAATTTATCAAAGAAATTCATTGGAAAGATAAAATTAGTTGGGTTTTCAAAGACGCGTAATTTGGTAGTTCTTTTTATCATATTTATTGCTTTGGCGGGTGAATGAGTTATGGCCCACCTGGATATTAGTGATTACTGAAGCCCATAGACGTCTACAACTTAAATGCTACTTTGAGACGTGAGTTCTAAATCTCAGTTCTAGAGTTCAAAGGCTGCCCCACGCTTCAAAACGCATTACCGTTTCGCGGCAGAAATAGACGCGGTAGTGATACTTACCCGTGCCGGTTCACAAGACGCCCTATGACTAGTATTTTTATTTTTATTAGCATAGTAGAGTAGAAGATTCTCCATGTTGGGTTAAGTGGAGATCACATCATAACGTGATTATCGCTGCCCAATTTGTGATACGAAGTGATAGTATCAAATATCACGCATTTTCTTGTCTTTGAAGAACCCTAAGAAACATTTTTTTCAATTTAGAAGCGGACAGGACGCCAGACCGAAAGACTAAAGCGTCAAATTTAAGAGGAGTTTTGGTGGTTGCTGGCTGTCACATTTGCTAAAGCGTCAAATTTAAGAGGAGTTTTGGTGGATGCTGGCTGTCACATTTGCTAAAGCGTCAAAGGGGATTGCCCACTCTCCATAGTGTGCTAGGCCCAAGATGGACATCAAATATTACTATAAAAATGTACTGATTCAAATTCTTAAATGTATTGGATATCTAAAAAATATATTGAAATTGACGCCACTATTATAAAAAATATAATAAAAATAAAAACTCGTTTTGAGGTTAATTTTCTATATAAATAAGTGTCGGATTGTGAGANTGACAGCTCACTGACATTTCTAAAATAATATAGGAACACTACAGACAACAGTCTCCATACAAAACGCAGTACGAACCGTTATGTTAGCCCTCCCATCCGTTAGTAGCAAGTCATCAGTAATTTTAAAAACGAGTCGTTTTTATAGGAACTATTTTGTCCTACGATTCGTAGATATTGTAACGGATCGTAATATAAAACGAATCGTTTTTTGGATATTGGAACCGGGCGTTAGTCTTCATTTTATGTTACATCAATACGTTGACTTTTACTTAATTGTATATTAGATTGTAAATTAATCGCGGTTCGAACGAATTCATTTGTGTATTACGTAACCAATAAAGACGGTACTTCTGAATGCCATTCTGTACCGACTGCTGCCTCAATTTGTTTTCGGCAATGCAGTCAATCTCCCAGGAAGCTATTGCGTTATTTGCAATATAAATTTCTAAGCGGACGACGCGTGCCGCGTGATGCACAATTTCATATTTGCGGTTACTATAACCGTGTGTAGTTGACACTGCAAATAACTGAAGTTCCACGTATGCTTACGCTGGTATTTTAACTATGCGAATGTGAGACAATATACCATCAATAATAGCAGTAAGTTTAATATTAAGTAATGTAGTATTAAAATACTGATTCAGAAACCTTAGAAGCGTCAGCGACCGCTGAGAATATATTTCCATGGAAAAAGTAAATCCAACATACGTAGATCTACCAGAGGAGATAGGAAAATCAACCAAATTGGCCTGGTTTCCGTTGTGATGGTTGCGGCTGGAAAAAGATGGCGATAGCAAAGGTGCAATTCTTTTGTACTCAAAAATTGGGCACAAGCCCGCGAGATTTGAGCATCGACACATCTGTATAGCTCGATATGAGTATAACTGGCCTTTTTTCTTTTAGGCCACTACTATTATTATTACAATATAATTGAGGCAGCTCATATCTCTAGACGACATTCAGATTACCGTTACTATGGACACTTAACGACTTAACAAGTATGGTATGAGCTCACGAGCCTAGATAAGGTATTAACAAAAATTACTAAATATTTGTAGTTGGTTAGTACCTAATATATGTACATAACGTACTGACCTTTAGTGAATTTCACGTTTATACATATGTACATAGGTGATCCAAGACCGTCGACTCGACAAACTAAAACTCGTAATCAGTTTGCCTAATTGGTCATATCATATTTCAGTTGGCAAACTGTATATTATCACTTCGTAGTAATGAAATACATTGTTAAACACCTATTGGTAAACCTTACGCAGCTCGACATTTTGTTCAAGTACAAGTTTGTATAATTTATCAAAGAAATTCATTGGAAAGATAAAATTAGTTGGGTTTTCAAAGACGCGTAATTTGGTAGTTCTTTTTATCATATTTAATGCTTTGACGGGTGAATGAGTTATGGCCCACCTGGATATTAGTGATTACTGAAGCCCATAGACGTCTACAATTTAAATGCTACTTTGAGACGTGAGTTCTAAATCTCAGTTCTAGAGTTCAAAGGCTGCCCCACGCTTCAAAACGCATTACCGTTTCGCGGCAGAAATAGACGTGGCAGTGATACTTACCCAGGTTCACAAGATGCTCTATGACTAGTGATTTTATTTCTGATAGCGTAATAGAAGATTGTCCATGTTGGGTAAAGTGGAGGCCACAACATAACGTGATTATCGCTGCCCGATTTGTGATATGAGGTGATAGTATCAAATATAACGCAATTTCTTGTCTTTTAAGAACCATAATAAACAATTTCTTCAATTTAGAAGCAGACAGGACGCTGGAACGAAAAATTAAGGCGACTCTCAGCACACGCTATCACATTTGCTAAAGCGTCAAATTTAAGAGAGTTTTAGCGGGGGCTAAAAGGTAAAGGCTAAGGGCTAAAATACGGACGATCATAACTGCTTTTGATGGTAACGATACTTGTAACAATTGCACGAAAGAAATTTTCAGGGGAAAATAATCAAAAACGTTCCTTGTTCGATAGCCTCAAGCCAGATTTCTTGGTGTTATCGGTGGCGGTAACACATACGAGACAATGAGAATTACAAACCAACCCGAATATCAAATTCCTCCACGAAGACGTTGACAAAATCATACTAGAATGTCACTTAAGTAAGTATCTTTATTTGTAGGAGATCACCTTCAGTATACAAATGTCAAGTTTATTTCCCTACCTATGCTGATAGCCTTGAGAGGCTATTTCAGCTTCTCCGTAACGGGTAGGTGAGCTCACGGGGCTCAAACCGGGAGTGTTGCTAGCACTGGCCCTAGCAAGAGTAGTGCTTCGCAGAATCTACGCGACCAACTGAGAAGATCCGGCGAGAAACTCAGTGGGCTGTGTCTGGGTAAATTAACTCGTCGAGCCCTTCGTCGCAAGTGACGTGTTCGGCGAGGACGGTGACCGGGAGATGTCAAGAATAATCACTTAGCCTAAACAAAAAATTTTAAATGCATAAAAGAAACACGTATGGTCCGAGTATTTGCAGCGACTCTATTACTGGGGACATGAATCGTGGAAGGAAAACCGTACGCAGGGAGCCTGACACGGCAAAGTTTTAAACGACTTGCGAGCAATAAACTTTTGCCGTTCTACGCGACCAGAAGGAGCTCTATTCAATTTTAATGCTAGTTTTCATTACAGTACTGTTAACCTTAGATGTAGAATGTCTAATTTAGTTCCCCTTTCTTTATATTTATTTCAGTACCTATTTTAACAATAGCTTTTTAATCAAGGATGTGCGGTGAACTCAAGTCGTACTTAATCTATGTATATTCTGAAACCAGTTACACAATCAACTCAGCCATTGCAATTATTTGATCTTGTCATAATTAATCAAAATGTTACTGATTAAATTTTTATTAACTAAGTCGAAAGCTCGAGTTTTAATATTTTAGTATTAGATTTATTTAGCATTATTTTATTATAACGATAAAGTCGTGTGCACATTTAATTACAGGAAAACTATTACAAAACATTTATTTAAAGCGAAATAATGTCGTTGAAAAAGGTCATTGGCATCGCATACGCAACCTCGAAATAAATGCCAAAGAATTTTATAAAAACACAAGACAATGGCGCGCAGTGGGCGACCAGCATTATGCAAGAGAGCATTGTCCGGTACTTTATCTTAACATTTTATCTTTGGCGAGAGCACTCTGTGATTACAGATAAGATGGCATAAACTTTGCTCAATTAATAATTGTATGTCCATGAAATTTTAGAAAAGAACATATCGTTACTTTACAATAATTCACCAAGTTGTATGGCTATTAATTACATGGCGGAGACATGGTCTCTGAAGAAGGCTGATCGAAGTCGGATCGACGCGTTTGAGATGTGGTGCTGGAGGAAAATGCTGCGGATTCCCTGGACGGCGCATCGGACAAACGCATCAATCCTGGAAGAACTAGGCGTCTCCTTAACACTCTCCACCATTTGCCTACGTAGGGTTTTAGAGTTTTTCGGTCACGTTGCGAGGAAAAAGGGTGACAATCTCGAAAGACTTCTCATCACCGGCAAAGTGGAAGGAAAGAGGCCTAGGGGGCGTAGTCCCATGCGCTGGTCCGATCAGATTAAGACGACTTTGGAATCCAGTATCAATGTCGCTATCCACTGCGCGGAGGACAGAAGTGAATGGAGGAACATAGTCCTAACAAAAGTGCTCAGTAAAGGTCACGACCCTCAGAACTGAGGAATACGACGCACGGAGGAGGAGTTTAGCAATTACTATGTTTTTCACGATTATTTTGATACACACAGAACGAAATAGTAATTTTCTGTATTATTTATTATGAGAATTGTTTTTTGTCTAATTAAACAAAATCATTAATAAATACGTACTAGTCTATAACTATTAGACAAACCGAGGAAATCACTTGAAAAACAGAGGAGAAAATGCCACTTCACTGATTTGTCTTCGCCTATTTTCATCTATACTAATATATAAATCTACAGTGGTTTTTACGGATGTTCCGTTATAACTACTGAACCATGCATCCGATTGACTTGAAACTTGGTATTCAAGTAAAAAATACACGTACTTAATGGATAGGCTATATTTATATGAGTGTTGAACTCCCTACACCAGTGGCGGGGGCGTTAATGATGAGAATCTTTGTGGGGGTGAGAAAAAATAATGTTAATTTTAAATGCCCAGCGAAGCGGACGGGTACAGCTAGTATAACTATAAATGTCAATAGCAACACGTGAGCGGTAAAAACTATGAAATCGTTCTTCAAACATCATTTCAAATCCTAGTCAGTATAAATGTTTTTATTGTGATGTTTTCTTGTTGTAATTATAAATCTGTAAATAGCAATGCGGTGATAAATCTTTGTTGAGGTAGGCTCCGTCCACAACTAATTGCCGTATAATGCACCGCGTCCGTGAAGATCTATATTTACCGTCCACGTTTTTAGTTTCTACAGGTTTATTTATTGAAATCACTATTTTCTTCAATTAAATATCATTATTTTTTTATTAATCCACGAAAGAACGATACATCTCCTATATGAATTATTGTTAAAGTTATGTAGGTCTTTTTTTGTACACACAAAATGTTCACTAAGTTCATAGTCCTTCTTTATTCATAGTGTAACAGAATCGGAATCTATAATAAACTAAAATTACGTAAAATAATATTATTAACAGATAGTGTCTTTTCCGGTCTATATCTTTCTACTCTGTCAATATTTATTGCACAACTTAATGCAACTCCCATGCAACGTTAAAAAAAATATACTTTTAAATTAAAAATGATCTATTATATTTAGGGATTGTATAGTTGACGGAACTGATGGTTTTCATGGACTGAATAAAAAAAATCGCTATGAAAATACATTCCAGTTAGGTTTTTGCATTGCACGCATTGCAACACAAACATCAGTTTGCGCAAAGATCTCTTTTTGTTGGTTCAACAAATGATTTTTTATCCTATTGAAGGGTGAACAGGTCGCCCATGTCGCCCATGTAGCCCATTTCGTGTTAATTGATAAGCAAAACCCAGAGATATGCCGAAAAGCATACTAGGACATGAAGTCATTGTTTCACTTCTTTAATTTGCGGCTGCACGCATGACAGTTTCGCGGCAGTAATACGCCAAATGATGTTACCTACTCAGGCGGGGTTGGAATACGGCCTACTAGTAAAAACTTCTATTTAGGCTTTACGCGACTTATTTATTTTCTGCTATGGTAATACTCTTACACCTTAAATAAACCAATATCAAATTTCGTAAATTACTTTATTGAAAAAGCGTTTTTTTCCTCTACCTTTGCTTGAATCTTGAGAGGCTATTTCAGCTTCTCTTTGACGTGTAGGTGAGCTCAAACCGGGTGCGTTGCTAACACCGGCCCTAGCCAGAGCAGTGCTTTGCAGAATCTACCATCGGATCGGAAACGCGACCCACTGAGAAGATCCGGCGAGAAACTCAGTGGGCTGAAAACGCGTAATGTACTTTATGTTTATACAAAAAATAATGCTACATGCATGTACCGACATGCGTGTAAATGCAGCTTGTAAATCATGCAGCGTACGCAAATCACATCACGTGTTGTTATAAACCATGTCAAAAAACTGGAGTAAAAATTAATTAGATACATCGACTCCATGATAAAATGTGAAAGGATCAATCATTCACGCTATAACACGGTGTTACGGAGAAAAAAAACAAATGCACACATATTTACAATTACAAATATTGCGTTGCGGCAATAATTTTATTGTATTTTTATGTTAATCGGTAAGAATTGTGACGTTTCCTTTTGTTATTCCGCGAAATGGAGTGTTCGAACACTTTCGAAACAATTTCAAATTGAACAGCACTCTGCAATACAAAATTTCATTAGCTTTAAGATAAAACTAATCATTGTTAGCACTTATCATACAAAGGGTTACTCTTTCGTAAAACACGAATATGTTTATGTAATTAATACATGAGTACGATGGAACTACTTAAAACTAAATTAGACAGTCTACCCAAAAGTCATCCCGGACCGCTAAAAGTATTCGATTCGAAATCTTAAAAATTGTGCAATAACAATAATAAAACTGAATAAATCCTAAGAGTTATCTACATATCTATATACGTTATCTTTATCATTAATAGTCATATTTGTCTTTTCTAAGAGTTTTTGGATCAAAATTTCTTTTGATGCAATATGTGAGTAATCAAAAAAACCGAGGTTTGCCTTTCATTGCGTGTTCACTGTATAAATTTAATTTTTAAAACGACAATATTTTACTTAACATATGAATAGGTACTTTTATGGTAGGGTTAGGGTAGTAGCTTACTGTCGTTTGAACTTTAGGAACTGCAGGAAGGAGGAACCTGGTCGAGTTTTACGCATCAAAATCTTGTAAGTGCATTTTTACAATTCATCGATGCAATGCAGGCTGTGCTAATAAGGTCGAAAATTATAAAATAGGGATTGAAATAAGCCGCGAAGCTCAAGACAGATCACAAGGTAAAAATAAAGTAGCCCATTATTGATGTCTTCTTTCCCATGAAAATTTACATTTAATATAAAACGATTCTATCGATCTTAACAACGCATAGCCTTCAATTGATATATACATTACACGAACAAGAATCTTGTCGACAAGGAACGAAGCCTAGAAGATGTGTTTTAAAGATGAAAACAGACGCGAACTATTCTTACAATACTGGAAGCCGTCCAGACGATGGGCACCAATAATGATAATAAATAATTGCAAGTAATAGAAGCTGTCAGTGTAGAAAGAGTTAATTTAAACGAATGGGCTCCGCTGCACGACCACGGATGCTACCAATTTATCTTTTGTGCCTAGAACGTTGTACACGCCTCTCGTGCTTTCTTATCCAGTCCTCTAAACAAGTGAAACATTAAAAGAATTTAACGTGAACTTAATTTTATACTTTCAGAAAATCTTCAATGTGAAATACGAAAATATTATATTTGTAACTGACTTCGTAGTGCCTCAATCGATAAATAAAAGACCTAAACTTTTGTATAAAATAAACTTAAAATAAACAAAAGGAATCTGTCCGACGGGGGACACATCAAAGGATAAATAAAATTGTTATTTTTATTTAATTCCGAGCATTTTCATATTTATCAACCTTTTAAACCTTCTCTTTACTTCCACAAATAATTCAAGACCAAAATTAGCCAAATCGGTCCAGCCGCTCTCGAGTTTTAGCGAGACTAACGAACAGCAATTTATTTATATATATATATATATAAGATTTGAAAATTTAGATTGATTTTTAAAAATCGTGATATGTTTTTCACATTAATAGCACAGTTATGCCCAACGCAAAAGGTAAAAAAGTATTATTAAATGAATAAAAACGTACTAATTTATATGCTATTTGATACTTTTATGATTTGTAAATAATTTCAAATTTTATGATCCTCTTGAAAAATAACTGTAGACAATAATAAAATAACAATGACAAACAATTAAATGGTTTCATTTATTTTTAATATCCTCTCATAAATCTAGAGATATATAAGAATATTTCGGGGCTCTGTTTATTTTCTAACTAATTAAGTATCTAGTTCTAAACTTTAAGTCCTCCACGGTGCATAATGCAATTCAAAGTAATGAAAATGCGATTCTCGTATTACCTACAGACTGTATTTACTTGCTTTAATGTCGCTACACTGACGCATACAATGAATACCTAATGCCCTTTGTGATCGTTCGTACTGTTCCTGTCTGTGTTGCACAAAAAGTCGGCTCGTTAATATGTACCTACTTTTTGTGGCGCGCTCGTGCAGTTTCAATGGAAACATTTTTTTTTTCTATTGCCCTAATCCATTTCGATAATGCGATTTCTTTTGATTTAGATACGTAATTTTACGTATATAGCTACTTATACTTCGGTTAAAATTGAAACTAAAACGTAATGAAAAAATTAAAATACTACTAACATTTTTTTAGCAAGTCAAAAAGTTTTACTGGTGGTAGGACCTCTTGTAAGTCCGCACGGGTAGGTACCACCACCCTGCCTATTTCTGCCGTGAAGCAGTAATGCGCTTCGATTTGAAGAAGGGCGAGGCAGCCGTTGTAACTATACTGAGACCTTACAGCTTATACCTCAAGGTGGGTGGCGCGTTTACGTTGTAGATGTCTATGGATTCCAGTACCACTTAACACGAGGTGGGCTGTGAGCTCGTCCACCTATCTAAGCAAAAATAATAATAATAATAATACCTGTACGCGAAATACCGACGTCTGACCGGACGCCGTCTGCTGATACCGCTCTCCAAAGAGGACCAACTATCTTCTCTCGACCTCGATATCGCAGTGTTCCGCGCCTCAGCTATTCTGGCGCTCTCCAACAGAATTGCCGTGTACTTTGTTATCAACATCGTTTTGTTTCACTTCACTTATCACGATTCTTTTATTAATCACTTCTATTTAATCGTTCGTTAAATTATAGACAGCATTGTATTGTTGATTATCTGTTAAAATAAACAACAGAATCTTATATATTGTTATTTGACGTGTGTTACATTGGGAAGCGAAGTTAGTGACTGTGCGTTGGTTGTGCATCCGTATTGCGTCACGGAGGAGTGACCACCACCTCTATATTAGCTGCAGCCCTCCTCGTCGACGGGATATCGTGAATTATCCGTGACTCCCACTCCTGAACCGAACAGGTTCAAAACACGACAAGTGCTATTCACTATATTGTAAACGAATGCATTTATTGAACGATGATCGAATGAAAAAGACTATATTGTGACTTGATAATGATGGATATTTCCCATCATACTAAGCTATAAGCTATGTGATCTTAAATATTAATTTGTAAAAGATAAGTGTTAAAGTAGAAGCTTAGGTAATAAATAATGGAATAGCTTTGCGTGATTAATAGATGTAAAGCATTTTTGGTTATGTTATAAGTTTTTAAACTACACTACATTACATTCGTGTAACCACGGTAAATGTGATAATAAATTATGGTTTTGTGAATTATTTAATAATGCTTTAAAACTTTTATTCAATAACATTATATTAATATTCGCTCGGCACCGCTTCGAAAACTATATAATGAAAAAACAAAACTACTGAGATGCTAAGAACAAAATCTGGGAAAAAACCGTTCTTATACTTAATGAAGCTTAAAACGTTTATTCTTTGAGGAATTATTTGAGCTAAATCTTCAAAATAACAACAAATTTGGATATTTTTTGATGATATATTAAGGTAAACCTGGTCCAGTACCTACTACAGTACAGTACAGTACAGTGTTTTAAACAAATCGTCAAACACAAGCTCTCGCTAAATAAACAGTTAAATCGAATGCATACCAAACAAAAGTCGTTCTGAATACTAACACGTTTTGCATCAGCATCGTTCGTTTACTTCAATCTAAAACAATAAAATATTATTAGATACGGGCAATTACCCAGTGTTTGATGTTAAGCCAACCATTAATATCAGCATGTTTCCTTTGGTGGTAACGGTAACTACTATAAAATATGTTGAATAGAAAACGTTTATTAACATCTGCAAAATGTTATGGATGAAACACAGCTAGTTACCACCGCAGTCCCGTTTATGCCACAAAGTTGTATTGCGTTCCGGTTGTATAATATGGGAGAGAACCGCGCTTATGTGTGCAAATGAACCTATGACGTATGGAAGTAGCGTTGGATTGGTCACACATTAAGAAAGTCCAATACCCACCTACCCAAGAGAGTACTGACCTTGAAAGTGTCTTGCAAAAGGAAGAGAGACCGTCCCACGCTCTGTAGAGCAGGAACTGAGCGTCTTGGATATGACGTCGGAGGAGCTAGAACAGACTGCCCAAGACCGATGTAAATGGAACGATTTGATTCGAGCCCTACACTCCAGCAGAGGGTAATAGGAAAAAAGAAGAAGAAGCTGGTAACCTAGCGGGCTAAGCCAGCGTAACTAAACGAGTAGGCGAGCTCACCGGGCTCTAACCTGAGGACGTTGCTAACGTAGCACTGGCTCTAGCAAGAACATTGCTTCGCAGTCTACAACCGGATCGGAAACGCGACCCACTGAGAAGATCCCGCGAGATTCTTAGTGGGTTTTGTGTCTGTGGGTTAATTAACTCGTCGAGCCCTTCGTCGCAAATGACAGGTTCGACGAAAACGATGACCGGTGCTTGAGCTACCTAGAAGCGTCAATCGTAGATCGGAAGGATCCCAAATGATGCGTGAACAGGTGGGCGAGCACGCGCTCAGCCAGCGGTAGTGGGATCTGCTAACAAAATCAGCGACCCGAGCGCCTCCAAAGGAAACCTAACAACTTAAGATCAGCCGCTTCGCCAATGAACTTACGACCAGATTGGAATCGCGACCCGTTGAGAAAATCCGGCGAGAAACTTAGCGGGAGATTATTTTAGTGCCAGAAGCAACCCATTTGTATACGGAAGAAATTAGTTTTTGATATTATATTTTCTGTAAGTATTGGAATCGTTCCCGAAAACCAAAAAGCAGCGTATTCATTGAAGGTAATACACGAAATCACGGACGTTGAAAACCGTTGTAAAAATTTGACAATTTTATGTCTAGCACACACAATTGTCAAAACCTCACAATACAACGGTTCATCGGTTTAATGTTCATAAACTTTAAATCTGATGAACAGAATAAGGATTCAAGTTCGAGGTAGCGTGCGTGATTCGTACATGGGCACGATTACAAAGGTAGTTGGTGTGTATCTCTACATAGAAACTGTAATTTGAATGATATATTCGAAGCTTATTTCGTCGTGTGTTTTAATAAAAAATAGTTTTTCCCTGTTCACATTTGTATTTCCCTATCTCGTTAAATGTTTCGAAATTGATTGAGTGTTAATAGAAGGTTTTGCTCGCGAATTATTTTTATTTATGATGTGAAAATAATAAAGAGACCAAATAAATTTCACTTTTTATTGATGTAATTTAAAAAAAAAAGGATTTTATTAGCAGAGTAGATCGATTTTCTTATTGATTGATAATAAAAAAATCTCTACTCTGCTAATACAATCTTTTTTTTTTTAAATTGAATATTAACTATTACTCTAATATGACTATCACCAGTGACCACAAAATGCTTGTCTCTAACACCATTAGAATTTTGCTCGAAGCATAAGGATTCTTGAATCAGGGAAACGTATTATTGGATGATGTTTTGTGATAATTAGGCACTTAATTTTTTGTGACTGAGAGAAACTTCACAATATAAATGGGCACACACACACACAATATAGTTCACAATATATTTTTTATTTACTGGTATTACCTTTCTGTGACTGATAATGTAATTAACATTAATTAGAGTATGTATGTAACGATATAAAAATTTGCTGTTGCGAATGCAGAAATTACAAAATAGGTTTATCTGTTACAATGCATGTCAACTCGGCAAAAACACTATTGCAACATCGCTTACTATGAACAATATGAGTTGCAATTACTGATGCAATAAAATATTACATACAAACGTACCTACTGACACATAAGAAGTGTGCATTGAGTTAATGTGAAATTCTCTCTCTCTTTCTCTATAACCTACCAAAAAGACTTGACTAGTAGAAAACCTGCTACTATTTAAGAAAATATTTTTACTACGTATTTTAAATAGTGTTCACGAGTACTCACGCAGAGAAATCACGCAGTTTACAAAGTAGTTTGAATAGTGATTACATTTTAAACGAGGCCTGCCGTTTGGACATCATAAACTCGTAAGACTTATTACAAATTTATTATTGATAGTTCAAATTTAAATTACGACAGTGTAGGAATGTAATAGGGTACATAAGCATTTGAAATTAATTCAACCTTGGCCGAAATCGATCCGCGTATTGAATTTATGAAATATTAGTTTTCTTGAGAAAAACAAATGTCATAGCAATGGATTTTTTATGACGTTATTTTAAAAATATTCCAGAAGTGTTTGAGAAGGATTTTAAATTAGTTTCCCAAAGATTTGCAACACTATTATCTATTGCACGTTTAATAGAATATTACGTGTTTATACACACTATCCGATATGGTACCAATTACAGTCAAAGGTATTGGTACCTTATACAATTTCAAGTAATCTTTAGGTATGTTTTAGGTGAATATTATTCCAACAAGTTTCAAAGGCAATTAGAATTGGAGATTTCGAGCCTATGACTGTGGGTGTCGATTAGATCATTGCAGTTTTCGACACAGAATTATCGAACGTGATTCAGTGAAGAGCTAAAAACAAAAATGATTTATCCCTTATCGCAACCGCTATTTTCTTGGTATCTTATGACGTTTACTAGACTGCGTGACCAACGCACCTTTTCTATAATGAAAACAGAATACTTTTTCATGAAGAAAAAAAACGTGCAAATGTATGTCAAAAAACATGGAAGTTAAAATCATTATTATATTTTTTCATTAGTATGTAAAGAAATACCTAGAGATAATATCTAGGATTCCTTTTTGTTTGACTTGGCTAACTTAACATAATACCTAGTTGGCACCAGCTATAGAATATTGGTAAAACAGCGTTATATTAATTTTGACAGAATGGCTGTAATTCCAGTGGTTAAAATATTAGAAAAATAATGTAGTTTGGTTATTAAAGAAAAATCGACAAATAAAATTTAAATTTCATTTTATAATACAATAAGTCTATTTGTTATTTAGTAATTTAGGTGATGACAAATTAAAGGTTTTATTAATTAATTATTAAACGCTATTAAACGCTTTCAAAGCAAGACATATAGTTTAATTTATCATCATCTAGACTACTAAATTACAAATAGACTTATTGTCTTATCAAAGTATTTCTTTACATCTCTCCATTATAATCGTAATTAGTTCAACAGGTTTGTTGAACTTTAATGCATACAGCGAAACTTGATGTCACAGAAATAATAAACGGCAAATTAGCACAACAAGACAACGCACACAAAGCACAGTTTTCTAGTAAGACACAACTAGCACCTGAGCAAAGAAACAAACACTGAACACGCGACGAATGTTTTTCGCGATTTTGCGGTTGCTCAATATAGTTCGTGTGAATCGTCCGATCGGATACAGCGGCGCTCGCGCACTGCGTGTGCAATGTGCCGGGCCCGATATTGAGCAGGCAGGACGACTGCCGGTCTTAATTTGAACTTAGAACTCTACATGCGGGATGCAATTTGGACTTTTTATTGGACGCCGGTCAACGGTACGACGCGGACGTCAATTATTTCGGATGCCCAAATAAAGGTGATTGACCTTTCGTCTCAGTAATCTTTGTGTACACGTTGAAATGAAATCACCAAATTCCTGCAGTTTTTTTAGCTTGAACATTTATTATTGATATTATAAAATAATAGAACACAAAATGAATACAATCCAAATTTGAATTAGTCCCTACCTTTGTTCCACCTAAATCTAACCTAAACACTACACAAACAATTAGCGTTTATTCCTAAACATAACTCTTAACCAGTTTCATTAAGTGTATCACACAGTTCGCGGAAACGGCAAAATATACCATGATAGTCATCTACAAATAGCATTAACATTTTAAACAAAAATTATGCACCGCGGCACCGGCCAAAGCCTTTGATATTGACCATCGGCATTCTTTCGCGCTTCCATTTCTGCAATAAAAAATGCCTCTCGTAGCCTTAAAAGGGGAACGGACTCGGGCTCAAAAAATGTTATACAACTTTCCTTTTGAAAGGGATAGGGTGGTATTATGTGGAATAAAGTTATCTGGACATATCCTTTTATGGCTCGCAATCGTGGATCGTATGGCAAAAAGGTCAGTCCAAACGAGTTGGCCATTACATAGAATGCCTCGCTAACGTCCGTATAAAAGTAAATTTTATTTACCTTAATTCTATGTTATTTATTTCATCGCCAAATCAGGGCTTTGCTTGAACGATGAAGTGTTAGATAAGCTTTGTGTTAGATGCCGTAATCTATTTCATTTTAATTTACTTTTTTTGTTGCTTAGTTGAAACAATCATATTTCACTATCCAAAAGGTGATATCGAAATTAATTAGTATTATATTATAATAAAATACTTTAAAAATTACGAACTAAGTAAACATACGTCACATCATAAGAACTTCCACCTTTTAATTTGAATTCGATTAGAAATCAACTTATTAGGTACTAGCCGTACTTGCACGATTCCCTGGGCATTTTAAAATTAACATTGTTATTTATTGTCATTATTATTAGGGAATTCAACACTCATATAAATATTAGCCTATCCATTAAGTACATGTATTTTCTACATGAATACCAAGCGTGAAGTCCATCGGATGCACGGTTCAGTAGTTATAACGGAACATCCGTAAAAACCACTGTAGATTTATATATTAGTATAGATTTCAGTAAAAAGTACTTTAATTAAATTGAACCATTTTCTACCGTAAAAAAAATACGAGACATGCCCTTGCTAATATCTCTCGGTAGAATTTTGATGAAATTTATTTCAGTTATCTTCACGTAGTAGACCGCAGGGACTCAACTGACTAATGAAGCGAGGCTATGAATACATATTGGAGCATTACGCCCATGATAGTACCTAATACATAAATAATTACAACATCGCCACTTAAGTGCTCAGCTGAGTCCGCTAAGAATAAAAAACAGATTCAAAATTAATAATGTCTAAACAGATATCACACTATTCTCCTTTGAAAATGTTTTTTTTTTGAAAGCGGAGGTAAGTTTAGCATACATTACGGTGTGTTCAAGAAATGCTTTAAAATGCGTTTTCGTGCTAATTTTTTATTTCCGTTTCCATGACACATAGCACTGTGTTAGATGTTTAAGAATTTTACACTTTCACAACACTAACATAACGGTTCCAATATTTTTATTTATTATTTTACTTTAGTAGAAGCGTTGCTTTAAAAAAAGCCTGTGACATATACCTCTAGTACTCCTTTTATTAATCTCAGACTTATTATACGCAATATATTATACAATAACCGTCACGACCTACTTTGAGTTCAAAACAAATGCTAAACGCATTTGTTTTAAAATATTGGTAATTAGAAATTATATTTCATCAATTTTTTTTTAGTCAGCCAGCCTATCCTTCAAAATGATGTTTCAATCAACGCAATTAAAAAAAAAACTTCCGTACCACCCATTCCTAATATAATTTGCGACTATTGAACAATAAAAAAACAAGTTTAAAATGTATTTATAATAAAACCGAAATTGCATGTAGTAAAACTTTTTCTCAAAAAAATTCACAAATTTTCACTTGACATCCTTATCGAATATTTCATGAACCTTACGTAAAATATTCGACAATTATACATATTAAAACATGACATCGCTCATACCAAAAGGATCTATGACTATTTCATTTATTCAATGGGTTGTTTAGTCTAGAAGTCTAAGGTGTCGGTCTGCACTTTCGGAAGTAATTCAGCGAGTTGATTCAAATTCAGCGAGAGATATACAATACGATTGAAACGTCCTGTCTCAAGGTGGTTTGCCTCATACAAGTTGTTTGATGTCTATACGGTCCGGTAAACACGTAACACATATAAAACGTATACTAACTAATTGTCCCATAAACGAAAAAAAAAAGAATCGGTTATGTTGTTGACGTACATACCTGAAAACTTATGTTTGCTTTTTTTCCTACCTATTCTAGTAACGTCGAGGGGTTATTCTAGATTCACCGAGCTAGTAGGTGAGATCACGGGGCTTAAACCGGGAGTGTTGCTAACACTGGCCCTATCAAGAGCAGTGCTTCGAAGAATCTAGCACCGGATCGGAAACGCGACCCACTGAGAAGATACAGCGAGAAACTCAGTGGGCTGTGTCTATGGGTTAATTTACTCGTCGAGCCCTTCATCGCAAGCGACGGGTTCGGCGAGAACAGTGATCGGTGCTTGAGGTACCGAAAAGCACTATTAATGAATCGGGAGGATCCGTAATGACGTGTTTAGGGCGACGTCGACAGTTTACTATTCGGTCCACCGGATCGAGTATGCTATGTCTGGAAAATGATGTATTTCTATTAACGTGATATCAAGAAAGTTACAATTTTTGGGATTTCGTGAGTGCTAGATTTTATCAAAACTACCGTCTAAATAATGCTTTCACAAAATTAGACGTTAGTTATCACAATATGAAAATATATACGAACAATACTTTAGTCCAAGTGACCACAAGAATCGTAAAGAATTTGAAACATTGAAAATAATAAGCGCGATATTAAACCGTAAAAGTTACGCAAATAAGTATTAAATTCAATCACGCGAATGCCAAAGAGCGACGTTTAGAAATGTTTGTCAAGAAAATGCATCTGTGAACATGCTTGGTTCAAATGTTTTATATAAAATACTCGATACAGAAATCTCAGCGCGATAACTGTTTATATTCAAAGACCGTAATTGACTAACTATTTAAATTCACACGCAAAATAAGGGAGTTAATCTCTGAAATATCTTGATTGTTGAATAAATAAGTTCAAAAATATTAGTAAAATAGTATAAAATAGAAGTATGTTCAAAAATATTTTACATTCAAACTACGGAATGGAATGTAGTTTCAATTAACGAACACAGCATGTAACTGCTTTCTTGTAGCTATAACAATTATCACAATTAAAGTCTATTAAGTTTATCACTTAAATGATTACTCAGAAAATTATGTACTGTCTAATTAAAAAGATGAATATATCTTCTAACATCGATGTAGAGATTGGCAAAAAACACGTTAAGTTTATACACTCAACTAAATATGAAGTAGATTAAAAAGATAATATTTTTTTGAAGTTATAATTCTTTAGGCGCGTTATGAAAAATTGATGAGAGTGAAATTTTACGATGCGCGTGACTTAAAATTAACAGAAATTAAAAATTAACAGAAAATTAACAGAAATTGGCCACAAGTGCTCCAATTTAATTGAGGTTAACTATCCGTATGTATTATTTAGTAATATAAATGACAAAGTTATTATTTAATATAATTCATACTAAATATTATTAAATTATTAACGTTAAATATTTATTATTAATTATTTAATATTTAAGAAAAAAAAAGAAATAATTTTAATAAAAATAAAGTATAACTTCTTAGGGGCGTACATAAGTACACGCACCCTTTTTTTTAAAAATGGGATAAGTGATTTGGTTGAGGAATAATATTATACTAGAATGCTAAATCAATACTAGAATTAGCAGAAGAATTGGACAAAATAAGGTTTGGTTACTAATTCTACGAATGAAAGATGACGATAATTGCAGTAGCAGGAACTCGTGGAAGCAAATGTGCTATAGTTGTATATTCATTTGAATGGTCGGCTTGAGTATCATATAAGATCCTCTGGTCTCAATTCAAGTAACAATATGCAACTGTTGAAGAATTTTAAAAAATTTTTATGATTATAAACAGTGTAGATATATGACACATAGGTTCAAGTTAAGAACAAAGAAAAACTTGTGTACATTGAGTCTACAGGATGATTTTTTTCTTCGTTATAAAATTATGAATTTTTACATGAATACCAATAAGTACCTTGCTAGTTAGTTTATTTTAGAATGAACTGTTTCAACGTGAGCACTGATATTTCTCAGTGAAGCAAGAACATTAAAGGAACAACTACATAAAATTATTGACATCGAAAATAAAAAAGAACCATCTCCATATCCGTATAATACAATACAGGTTTGATATGATAATATTTTGTTTGGCATCAAGAACCTTTTCACTTCAAAAAAATATAGTGGTCAAGGCACGGGGTCCGAATAGGGTGACCATAGATAATGAAAAGTAGAACTAGGAATTATTTTCAATTATTTGCATCCCTGCTCCCCCGCAAGGGGACGCGACGACCCGCACGGATTATTTTCATCAAGGACTTCCTTAATTACGATTAGCACTAGTTTCGTGTTAGTTGAGATGACACCATCTCGTTTTCACCATCGCACCGCCCGCCACCGGAGTAGAGTTCATCTATACTACTTAGAGCCGCTGCGTTCATCCACAAAAATCCAAAAAATTTTTAGAAATCTACGTGCGAAAAAAGTAGATTCGATTCACATTTAAAAAAACAACATCTTGTTTACTTGTAATATTAATTTGCATAATAAATTTATTCATAGCCGTCATTTACACTCTTCGTGTTGTTGAGTACAAAACAATAATTTCATTGAACTTATATTTGAATAATTTAATTGTTTTTCTTACCAGTAACTTCTAAATAAAGCTTATTTCGTGTATGCATTTTTCTTATTCAATTAGAATAAACATGAATGTATGTATTTCATTAGGACTTCCATTTAATATTCCTCAAATTCATATCATCCACATATTAATAACTGCTATTTTATTAACTCAAAAACAAAGAATTTATTGTTATGTTGAAAATTTCAGCTCTACAAGACAAGCTAACTTTTTTTTATGATTTTTATTTTGAAGAAAGGATTCTTAAATATTTATTAACAAAGACATGGAATGTACTTCACGATTGACTTCCACGGTGAAGGAATAACATCGTGTAATAAAAATGAAACCCGCAAATTTTAATTTGCGTAAATACTAGCGGTAGGACCTCTTGTGAGTCTGCAGGGGTAGGTACCACCACCCTGCCTATTTCTGCCGTGAAGCAGTAATGTGTTTCTGTGGGCCTTGTAACTATACTTGAGACCTTAGAACTTATATCGCAAGGTGGGTGGCGCATTTATGTCGTAGATGTCTATGGGCTATGGTAACCACTTAACACAAGGTGGGCTGCGAGCTCGTCCACCCATCTAAGCAATAAAAAAAATGTAATAAAGTTCTAAGTAATAAATGTGGTATGACTGAGAGTAGGCCGTGCGCTTGACCTTGCTAGGAATGTGATGATTCATCTATAGTATGTGATGGACTTACACGGACGCAGTCAGGTTTATGAGTAGGCGATGAGGATCGCGTATAAGAAATCGTAAGCGGCGTGTTTAATCGACACCTAATTCTTTTCAGAAAAGTGAATACGTTCATTTGATTTTCTTTTTCGTTTTCATGAGAATAAAGTAACACTTGAACTTTCGCTACTCAAATATAGATTTCAAAGTTTAAAAGTATGTAAATTTGCATTCAATTCTTAACGTTGTCAAAACAAATTCCTATTTAGATTATTCTTTTGCCTCAGTAAGACAACGGGTATAAAATCGGGTGTAAAGTCCGTATGGCGTAGTCCCTTTATAGCTTTTATACCTTTATTTATAGCATAGAAAAGCATGGACCGATACTGGTTATGGTTTTTAAACAAATAATGCAACAGAATTTACACAGAAGCGGATTTATTTTATTAGACAAGGGGTCACGTCCTGTTGGAGTGACGAAGTTGCAGTAGCGGGCGAGTTACTTTGATACTCTGAAGTCACTCCTTCAGTTCTTAGCTTTGAGGAACTGGCTAACTTCTTGCTAGAGCTGGAGTTACAAGAGTGAGAATGTTCAATTCACGCCAAGAGACCTTGTCGACGCGTTGCGAAGACCTGCGCGTTATTCAAGATTTCAAGACATAGATGTGTTCCTAATCGCGATACTAAATGGGACTTCGTTCTAATCTTCTCGCCCACAGTTTACCAGTCACATTTTGCAAGTCTCTCTCTACTTGCTTATATTACTCCTGAAGCTTAGGCGATTCATTTTATCAATTCACGAATTCATTTGTTTTAAGGATTTTGCCCACTGAGTTTCTCGCCGTATCTTCTCAGTGGGTCGCGTTTCCGATCCGGTGGTAGATACTGCGAAGCACTGCTCTTGCTAGGGCCAGCGTTAGCAACAATCCGGTTTGAGCCCCGTGAGCTCACCTACACGTTAGGGTGAAGCTGAAATAGCCTCTCAAAGCTATCAGCATAGGTAGGGAAAAAAAATTAAGGATCGGACGATGTCATCATCACAAATGAAATTATCTGCACACGTTGTGTAAGTATCCTAATGATACACGTGATTGATGGTTTACACAAGACCAATTCTACATTCAAATTCGATACAATACAATGAAGTTGTATGTTTATTGTTTAAAATATTCGATTAATACCAAAAGGGGAAACGCACGTGAACGCGTGACAAATTGCGTACACAGGATTACGGCAGTACATTGCTGCTATTGTTGCTGGTAATCTAAGGATTACACTATCAGCCAGCTTAATATTAGAATCGCATTAATATTAATAGTTAAGAATATGTTGCAATATATTTAAAACAATACATATAATTTAATACATACCTAAATTGGCTACTATAAAATGAAATCCGCGGTATCCCAAAACAAGCGACTGCAAAATTAAATATAGATAAAACTCTTTATATATTTTAGCAAAATTATGAACAAAAATGCTATCTCCAAAATTTAGAAATAATATTATGAATGAAAATAGACTTAAAATTTAAACGTTCCAAATGTACAAAAATAAACCGCGCCAAATTAAATAGCCTGCCTCTTAAATACACATCCTTATATTGTTTTGTTTTTGGCGCCAATTTATCTGATCATATTCGACGAAATGCTATTAATTACTTGTAGGAAACAACTAATATCGTGGTATTATCACGAACAAAACAAACAAACAAACAAACAAGTTTTCCCGATAAACGCACAGAGTTTTCTGCACAAGTTTTTGTATTAACGTCATGAGAGAAACGACAGAAATGGGATTCATTAACATCTAATTAGGTATTTCTGTTAAGATTCTGAAGTCCTTAGAAGTAATATTTTAGTTAGCATTATGCTGTTTCAATAATTTTATTTCTATAATTCGTATAACAATGAATTTAATTAAGTTACAAATAAATTTTGAACAGTAATTTTTATTTATTTATTGCTTAGATGTGTGGACAAGCTCACAGCCCAACTGGTGTTAAGTGGTTACTGGAGCCCATAGACATATACAACGGCTGCCCCACCCTTCAAACCGAAACGCATTACTGTTTCACGGCAGAAATAGGCAGGGCGGGTGGTACCTACCCGTGCGGACTCACAAGAGGTCCAGTCACCAGTAATAATATTATTATGGAATATAATAGTAATATATAATATTATGGAATATTCTATAGATTTATGATTTCTATATTAAGTAATGACGATTAACAATAGACCGTATAACGTAACCACGTATAAATTTAAAAAGTCGATTATATTATTATTCCTTCATCATGAACACGTTCGAAATCGTTCGTGAACACGAACTAATTACGCATTTCCGTAGAGAACCTGCAACGGTACCTGATTTTGATTACTGGCATAGTCGCATCGCTTGATACGATTACAACAGGCGTGTTCGCTTTAGCTGACAAATAGATAATGGAAAGTAATGGCAATAATAGCTTGATGAAATTAACGTCGCACATTCGTGTCTTCTAACCAATGACTAGACATTAACACTTAGAATATCTAAATGCTTTAATATTATTATTTTTTTTAATTCATAACAGTCAAGTAATTTATTTATTTATTTATTTATTACATTTATTACACATACAAATTTACATTGGCGGACTAAGGCATTCTCTACCAATCAACCAAAGGTAGTGCAGAGTGGATAGTGGTAGGTGCAATGAAATTTATATTAAGTTACAAAAAGTATATGCATACATACATATATAAAATACATACATACATACATACATATAATACTTTATATAGTATTTACGATGAGAAAATTCAAAGAAAACTTAAGTTAGAATTATTAATACAGACAGAAGAATAGGTATGAATCCCCGTGCTCCAGAGAACACAGTAAGAGTGATTAATAACTCCGACAATCTGCCTGGACACTTGATGGAGGTTGCTTTGGTTTGTCCACTAAGGATGGCAAACGATAGAAGATTATATATAATATATACAAAAACTAATGGTTTATACGTCGTCGATTTTATTAAAATTGCAGAGTTATTGTTGGAATTTTTCAAGATCTACTTGTGAACGCTGAATAGTTGTCGGAGCGCACAAATATGTCAAATAAAATTAAAGTCTATTTTTTTATTGCTTTGATGGGTGGACGAGCTCACAGCCCACCTGGTGTTGAGTGGTACTGGAGCCCATAGACATCTACAACGTAAATGCGCCACCCACCTTGAGATATAAGTTCGAAGGTCTCAAGTATAGTTACAACGGGTGCCCCACCCTTCAAACCGAAACGCATTACTGCTTCACGGCAGAAATAGTACCTACCCACGCGGACTCTCAAGAGGTCCTACCACCAGTAAAAAATAGTCTCAATAGTATTGTATTACGGAAATCCTATTGCGGCTTGAGTGCTATGCGGAAAAAAAATGATAATAATCTAGAGCTACTAATACTATGCTTACACTAACTATTTATGTATATGAGTAGTCGTTTATTTCCTAATATTATCATTATACTACTTCATATCATGAGTTATCTGTATAAAGATCAGTGGTTCGCATTGACTGGTCTCATGCAACTGAAATTAAAACTTAATCGTAAGAATTGATCCGCGTGGCTTATTAAAATAAAGGTATAAGAAGACAAAATTATGATACAAGTAACAACGGTCATGTCGGACACTGTAAGATTTCTTCTGGGAATATCTAAGAACTCACATTAGGGCGTACCCCAATAAAACCTGAAACAAACATTTATTTGGTGTAAACTGTCGACCCTCGTGTAGAGGTAGCCCTGAACTGTGTTACTTTATGAATAAAGCATTAAGCCATGTTTGTACGCCCCTTTAGTTATTGTGAAGCAAATAGACTGGGTGAAGGAACTGAAAAATTAATTGTGTTTTTTTTTTTATTTTCCTACAGATTAACAAAAGCTTTTTTAATAGCAAACTATTATAGACGGGCAAAAATTTGTTTTGATGAAATAGTAAAATTATTAGGTATAATAGAACTTTTGACAGTAGTATAAATTATTCTTAACTAGCTGACCCGGCAGACTTCGTAGAGCCTCAATCGATAAATAAAAGACCTAAACTTTTGTATAAAATAAACTTAAAACAAACAAAAGGACTCCGTCCGACATCAAAGAAAAAACAAAATTGTTACATATTTTTAATTTATTTTTAGTTTAATTCCGAGCATTTTCGTATTTATCTACCTTTTAAACCTTCTCTGGACTTCCACAAATATTTCAAGACCAAAAATTAGCCAAATCGGTCCAGCCGTTCTCGGGTTTTAGCGAGACTAACGAACAGCAATTGATTTATATATATATAGATATTATTCTTAATAACACACCAGCAGAAGAGGATAATTCGATAATAACTGAAACATTCCCAATAGAAAAGTACATTACATTGCGCACGTATCTGAGCTCTGTGGAATGAAATTTAATCAAATCTTTACAACATTACGACTCAGCACATATTCAGCTGAGGCAGTTCTATTGAATGGAACGCCTCCCCTTTCTCGTACCTACCACGTGTGTAATTGAAAACCTATTCAATCTTCAGTTACTCCACTTTCTGCCAAGTTAATCCGATGTAAGGTATCAAACAATGTGGCGAATGTAAAAAGGTGTTTCGTTATATAAATAATTAATTACTTGTTCTATACAGACCGTATACGGTCATATATTATTTTGAGAAATAGTTTCAAATAAATAAAAAACTATTATATAAATAATTATTGAATTATTTAAAAAAATGACTTGCCATCGATAAAAAACTTGGGACCGAACAATACGTCATTATGGTTTTTTTCACTACAGAAAATTATTCTTAATAATTCTCTTTTAGGATAACGAGAATCCGACAGTGTTGTATAAAAAATAAAAATTAGTTTTACTGTATAAATTTGCGGAACTACTGATGGTGGAGCATATTGTGGACAAATAGATATATGGCACAATGTGAAGCCTCTTTATTTCTGCCGCAAACGAATCTTCAGGGTAAAACGGCATAGTTTCAGTACAATAAAGACTTCGACTTTTTTTTACACGCTGTTCAATTTGTAGACTTCTTTAAAAAAGAACAACAGTCAAAAATGTGTTTTTTGTCTATACTCATATGTTAATTCCATTTCGATTGACCATATTCCATAATAGATTTAATGGTCACATCGGTCACTAAGTTTTCAATCCCTACCCACGGCACATAAAACAGTAGGCTTCCAAACTATTTAGGATATTTAGTCTACAGTCCCATTGTAAATCTTAATAGCCGTTGAAAGTTTTGGGCAATGACTCGTGAATGTCCGAACATAAATCTTGGTATCCACGGTCGACTGCTGGAATAGTGTTTAATGGTATTTTGGGGTTTAGAATGCTCGGACAATTTTGCGGGTGAAAAGGACCAGACTTCAACACTGAGATAAATGATTAACATTCCCGTTTGATATACAACTAGCTGTACGCGTTCGCTTTGCTGGGCATTTAAAATTAACATTATTATTTCTCACCCCCACAATCCCCCTCATCATTCATTCATTCATTCATTCATAATTCATTCATTAAGTACATCTATTTTCTACATGGATACCAAGTTTCAAGTCAATCGGATGCATGGTTCAGTAGTTATAACGGAAAATCCGTAAAAACCACTGTAGATTTATATATTAGTATAGATTACTCAAATATGAAGCTTACTTAGTGATTTGATATTTTTGTTTGCATGTGTACAGGCAAACGAGTTCCCGATTCATTTTGGTTAAGTGAAAATCCGGAGCTCAATACATAAGAGTAAATGGTATCGCCCACTTTGAGACATCAAGTGAAGTCCAGTAAAACAGCTTTTCTAGTTTCAAGAAGTAGGAAGGATAGTGCTATGGTAGCAACGGACTTTTAATGTATTATTATTATTATTATTCCAGTACCAGTAATTACGCTTAAATATTATCACGGGTTTCTTTCTTGTCATGACGCTAATCCTAGATCTAAGAAGTCATTGGTAAAGACGTGTTAGTTCAGTATTTTTTTCTTAAAATTGAAAATTGCTTTCCGTATCTTGAGACTGGCTTTAAAAAAATTTACCAACAAGATTTTAGTAACAACGAGGCATGCTAGTCACAATACCTGTCGTTTAATCTAATTAAAACAACAAAGTTTCGACTCGATAACTTGTACTGACGCGGCGGTGAGTAAGCGTATACTACGCAATCTCTGTATATAATTCATTATCTTAGCTACTAGCTAGCTAGCTACTGTTTATCTGTTCTGGTTTCAAGGATTGGACAGCTATTAGAACATAACCAAAATTTCGACCTCATGTCTTTCAGTGGATAATGACATTCACATGATGTCCATGGGCTCTGGAAACAATTTAATACTACGTGAGCAGTGGGCTCGTCAGGCTTATGCGAATAATAATAAAAACCTAGAACAAATTCGAAGAAGAAAATAACTAATTTTCATCTAAATAAATTATTTTATTACTCACATTTAGGGACTTTTTTTTCTAGTGCGTACATAATAAAAAACGTGATATTGTTTACCATAACAAACAATAAATTTATTCTTTTGGATCCTTACAAGTCAACACCAATCTTAAACTGTGCAGAATTGCGACATTTTTCCCAGTGCCCTTTCCACTCAACCACAATACAAATTGAGAATTCTATTGAAGAGTGAAAATGCTTCACATTTCATGACAAAAGACGTAAGAATAGAAACTTTTCACTTTGCGTCCGTAATGTGTACCTGTGATGGCGTGATGAATGGTTAAAAAACATATAGAAGAGTCGTGCTGACAAAATTTGTTTGTTTGTTTGAATTTAAGAAACATTCGGCAAGTCGATATTTATTTCGAAAATGGAACATATATTATATTATACGTCCATTGATTATACACAATTTTCGGTAACTAGGTTTTTTTTTGTAGACTCAATGTAGCCCAGAGTGATCTTAGTATACTATCGAAAGCTACCAAGACCAAATTGGTTTGGCCTTGTTTAAAATTACACGAACGCAAAAACAAAAAGTCGGTCAACGATTTTACTATGAATCTAGTTTTTTTTTATAATTCAATAATTGCTTCATCTGTACATATATATAAATAAAATTGGAGTGCTTGTTTGTAATATTGAAATAACCGCTTTCTACTACATGCATATGCGTATATACGGTACATACCCCAAAATAATTTTTTTTACAATTTTTGTCTGTCTGTCTGTCTGTTTGTTCCGGCTAATCTCTGGAACGGCTGGACCGATTTTGAGGAGACTTTCACTGATAGGACGTTGATGATATAAGGAGTAACTTAGGCTACTTTTTTTAAAGTAGCTCCACGGTTTCACCCGTGGTACGACAATAACCACGGGTAGCATCGCGAGACTCAGCTAGTAATTGATAAATCACATAATTAATTGAATACAATCTTTTGACTTTGTGTATCTTTAAGTTGAATACAATTCTCTAATATACTGTGTATGACTCTATTGCCAAAAACACTGCTTGTACCAGAGTGTTATATTTTTAGTTATTTTGTGATCAACGTACAGTGAGTGATGTCAACTAAATCATTAAAATTTGTTTTTTTCATTAATATTTTAGAAGAAGCTGCAAGCTTGCACTAGTTCATAGTATACATAGGTAGAACGAAGTATTCTTGCGACGCCCCGCTTTTTGTGAAGAGGCTCCCTGCGGTGAGATTGCAGCCCTTTCATTTTGAAAGCGATTAAAAAACTTATCCCTTCACAAAGAGCTCAAACTCCCCTTCGGAAGGAACGGTGTTTTTATAAAATTTCATTTTGTTTCGATGAGGTCTTTAGTGTCAATCAAAATATTGCAAGCGAATAAAAGCATAAAAAGAGTTTGGAATATTCTTACTTTGAACTTTTACGGTATATTTATACACAGTTTAATATCAAAACAATAAAGTGTGTTATGACTGTAAGTCTGTCACTGTTTACATTTCACTGATTTACGTCTTCAAGCATTAGCCACGTGAACGACAACAATAAGGAAATTTAAAATATATACATTAGAAGAATATACATATACAACAAAACTGTTACATTAAACAAACGGACTTACTGGTGGTAAGACCTCTTGTGAGTCCGCACGGGTAGGTACCACCACCCCGCCTCTTTCTGCCGTGAAGCAGTAATGCGTTTCGGTTTGAAGGGTGGGGCAGTCGTTGTAACTATACTGAGACCTTAGAACTTATATCTCAAGGTGGGTGGCGCGTTTACGTTGTAGATGTCTATGGGCTCCAATAACCACTTAACACCAGGTGGGCTGTGAGCTCGTCCACCCATCTGAGCAATAAAAAAAAAGTTTCTTTTTCAACAAAATTAACACAAGTCTATGAATAGAAATTAAAATCTGAAATTTATCCAATGATTACAGGGTAATGCCAGATGGTGCCACTGAATGACACTTTTTATTCATTAAATAATTTATAATCAATGATTGTCTACATAATTAATTTCATAAAATGTTATACAGTAAATTGTTGCTAATTGACATTATCGCCTACTAAAATTTAGTCATAAATGTTTAAAGTAAATGAAGCAATAAAATAGCGCAAGTGTAAATTACTAACTCTGTTGTGCTATCTACACATACAAATTAAATTGGAGTGTCTGTTTGTAATATTGAAATAATCGCTTATTACTACATGCACATGAATATATATATGTATATATATATACGGTACATACACCAAAATAACACTTTTTACAATTTTTGTTTGTCTGTTTGTCTGTCTGGCTGTGTGTTCCGGCTAATCTCTGGAACGGCTGGACCGATTTTAACAAGACTTTCACTGATAGGTAGCTTTTTTTTTATTGCTTAGATGGGTGGACGAGCTCACAGCCCACCTGGTGTTAAGTGGTTACTGGAGCCCATAGAGATCCACAACGTAAATGCGCCACCCACCTTGAGATACAAGTTCTAAGGTCTCAAGACAACGGCTGCCCCACCCTTCAAACCGAAACGCATTACTGCTTCACGGCAGAATTAGGCAGGGTGGTGGTACCCACCCGCGCGGACTCACAAGAGGTCCTACCACCAGTAAAAAAGCTGATGATATAAGGAGTATATAACTTAGGGTACTTTTTTCTTGCTAGCTTCGCCCCGTGACATCACCCGCGGTACGACAATAATTTACTGCTTCACGGCAGAATTAGGCAGGGTGGTGGTACCCACCCGCGCGGACTCACAAGAGGTCCTACCACCAGTAAAAAAGCTGATGATATAAGGAGTATACAACTTAGGGTACTTTTTTCTTGCTAGCTTCGCCCCGTGACATCACCCGCGGTACGACAATAATTTACTGCTTCACGGCAGAATTAGGCAGGGTGGTGGTACCCACCCGCGCGGACTCACAAGAGGTCCTACCACCAGTAAAAAAGCTGATGATATAAGGAGTATATAACTTAGGGTACTTTTTTCTTGCTAGCTTCGCCCCGTGACATCACCCGCGGTACGACAATAATCGCGGGGAACATCGCGGGACTCAGCTAGTCAAAAACTAATAATCAGCTTGGCCTAACTACCAGAGAAGCAGTTATTTATTTATATTGTTGGTGAATCAAACAAAAATGTATCTAATTATTATAACCGTGGAATAAAATGAAATCCGCATAAATCTAAAATTTACGTAATTTTCTGGTTTATTATAAGCCCACGAGAAGTTACTACCTACATGCCTATATTTGCAACGAAACAATTATAAATTTAGATTTTAAACGCGAGACACCTAGTTTTAATTAGTTTTATTTAGTCTTCAACCATATATCCTAAAGCGGTTATGCTCACTTATTAAGAAAATCTTAAAGTTCATCTAAAAGACAACATTTTTTTTTAAATAGTTCAGTTTGAAAACATAAGTAAAATGCTCAGACGCTTGGAATTCTCTTGAATATAAATAAGTGTGGTTCTTAAGCTATAACTAGAAGTTACCGATTTATAGCCCGTCCGAGTATGGTGCTGAACTTCAGTGAAAGACTCGCAAACCAAACGCTACCCCATACAGATCATTTCTCCGACTAACAATCGCTATTGATTTATACAAATATTAAGTGTAGGTCTCCTTAATACTACGATAAAATAAATAATAATAACATAATTACAAACACAACAAAATGTAAGATAAGATAGTGGTTGTGAAATCTAGTAGAATCAATTATCAATTATAAATTATTTCAGAATCTGTGTATATCAAATAAATTGTAACCTAATCAAATGGTTTAGACGCGACGAGGACACGTCGCCACCCCTCCCATGCGGGGCAGGCGACGAGCGTATGCTCTACCGTGTCCAAGTCGCAACCACAATGGTGGCACTCTGCCGTCGGCTCGGCTCCGATCCAGTGCAGGAGCTCACCGAAGCAACCATGCCCAGTGAGTACCTGCGTGAGCCGGAAAGTGAGGCGTCCTCTGTCACGATTCACCCAATTCACAAGAACCGGGCGAATCGCCTCGACGGTCCTACGACCAGCCGAAGGATCGGCCAGTCGCCTGGACCATGACTCCAGCACGGACCGCCGAGATTGGGCCCTCCGCGCTCTGACCACACTGGGGCTGGGACGCGCCACGCCCCGGGCACGAAGGCTAGCCCGCCACTGATAGTCAGCGGCGAGCGCCTCCGCCTCCAGGACCCAAGGCGGCGTCCCAGCCAGTACACACGCCGCCTCGAAAGAGATGGTGCGATAACCACGGATGACCCTGACCGCGATGGTGCGTTGCAGCCGTTGCAGTAACTTCGCTACCCCCACGGCCAGGGACTGGCCCCTACACGGGCGCCCCGTATAAGGCCATTGATCGCACCACCCCCGTATAGAGACGGCGCGTCACCTGGTCAGGCCCCCCGATGTGGGGAAGAAGCCGGCTTAACGCGCCGGCCACTCCCAACAAACGAGGGACCAGGTTCTGAAAGTGAACACGGAAGGTCCAACGACTGTCCAGAATGAGGCCGAGGTACTTCAACTGCACCCCGAACCCGATACGGACGCCTCCAACCACGATATGGGCAACATTTAGCACTTATATATTTTATATCAAGTTTCAACTATAATATTTTTTGCTAGCGCCTGATTACATACACATAGCAACTTCTCTGAGACGCTGTTTTATTAGTATAAGCCATGAGAGCATTCTGGCGGTATCAAACAATTTTGCAAATGGAAATGTTAGGGTCTTAGTTAAGGCTTGTAAAGTTTTAAGGAGTTAGAAACTTATACGAACTCGTTTGAACTGTCGACTTTGAGAAACGTTAATGGCCATACATATGTATGTAATAGGTAAGTTCGTTGTTGTAGTGATACGACTAAGACGCAAAAGCTATATGAGAAACTATATGTGGGATCGCGGTGTACAATGAAATTAGTGAATTTGTTAAACTTTATTTAATCGTCAGCTCACAAAAATTTACGTATATTCTTATTTCGTCTTAATAAGCATTTATACTTCATACGCCATCTGTCATCTGTCAGGACGAAATTATTCCGATATATATATCGTTAGAGGGTTAAAGCTTAGAATGGAGGTCTCTCTGAAAAACATATTATCGGGGCTCAGCGTTGGTTTTAAGGAAGAAACAATTTATTCTGATAACGATCATATTTTATTCGACAATTAATGTACTTTGTATACAGAGTCGTAAGACGGTTTCCAGACTAGTGGTCCGTGGGGCGGCTAATTGAGAATTTGACCAGTTGGTCGAATGAATGACATCATATACTCAGCTCCCACGAAAACCAGCCGGAGTCTGCTGACGTCACCATTGCTTGCATCTGGTTATTCTATTCTACTCGCTATTCCACAGACCTCTCTGACACTAGCTCCAAATATCTTCATCAACTACGCGTGTAAGTCTTGATGTAAGTTTTCCTAACTTGGGTAATTACTGCAATTTTTTTGTATTGTAATTCCGCACGCATTGCTCACTAATATTTCTGCCATGAAGCAATCATGTTTTCCGTTTCGAACGACTTGGACTTCAAAGTAATGTATCAAGGGAGGCGTGAGTTGTATTGTCTTATCTTGATATATACTATTTTAAAATTTAAAATTAGCGAAAGAATTAAGTAGAAAGCTTGACCACATTTATGTTTTAAAGTGACACTAACACCATATATTTTGATTGTTTTATCGTAGGTATGCGTGCTAGATCCATTACATTACAATGAACAATAAGAAGTAAGTGCTAGAGACTTCATTCAACGCGAGTGCAAATTTAAGATCGTGACTAAAGCATCCTTTTCCTGAAACTCAGCTCGCAATCGACCGCCAATACTTATTTGGAAGAACACCACCAGCGCCGCTTTAGGTACTTGAGTATTACGGTAAAAATCTCACAACGTAACTTTACGAGCTAAGCCAATAACAGTATAGAGCGATTTTTCTGTTATCAATAGCATCTACAAATTCTGAATCTACACAAATTGTACACAACAGTTAAATCACAGTATTAATTATGAAATAAATCAAAAAAAAATATGTATCCTGCGAATCACGGGATTGCAGAACATCTCCAGCAATGGTCTAGAAATCTAAACATATCCTTAATTTTTTTTAATTTTCCGAATTTCTTAATTATTTTTTTTTTTTTGTGTTTTTTTTTTTTAATTTAAAGTGTTAAGGTCTAATATGGTTTATAGGCACATAACACCTTCATTCAATGTAAAAACTCAAAAATCTTAAAAAGGGTACTTAACCCCTTCATCCACTCATGTCTTTAATTACGTGGCCATTTTCAGTCTTTGGAGGCGTACATCTGTCCCTTTTCCAACATAAAGTATGCTATGTATGTTATGCTAAATGGGATGCTATAGTATGTATATAAGAAGACACATTCGCCAAATATGAATTCCTTTGACATAGATAATATCCGTAATGACATGCTTCCTCGAAACGAGGATGCAGCTGTTATCGTGCAACCCTGACACCGCAAGAGGTCTTATAATTGAACATATAAATCATAACGCCATCGAAATGAGATGTGATCCTTCATAACTACGCAATGGATGTCTTACAAGTTGAGCTATAAATATTTTCAGTTTCCCTTTTTTCCATTTCATCTAATATTAAGCGTCGATGCATTTAGATCATTACTTTTATAAACAATTATAATAATATCGTAGGGTTACTAAAAATACTAGTCAGAAAACAAAAAAAAGCACAAATATTAAAATATTTCTGTATCTTAATAGAATACTTAAGGTAAAACAATACTCGTTGAGAAGCAATTGCCTGCTTGTTCGACTAGGAATGACCGGCATTTGCAAGGTAATTTTCCACATTTTATGAAATCTGAATGAGATTTTCATTATTCACGACTGGGAGCTTCTATGTTCTGAGCCAGCCGGGTCCAAGATGTCTGAGAGATCTGTTCGTATGTCTGAGATTCCTATTTCTTTTTTTTAACATAGAGTAAAAATTATACAATGTACATATGTACATATCTCTAGAAAAGAATAGACACGAATATATTAAACTAAGTCATTAATGAGAACTAATTTCGTTTTTTTACTGTCTACTATATTTCTCGTAGGTTTTATAGCTACCAAGTAGATATTCACCATCTGGCACATATTACTAAAATGTGAACGCGCCCTAAGCCCGTAAATATTAAATAACCGCTTAACATGAGCGTGTGGTAGAATTTATATCTCAATATCGCAGGGCTCACCACCTGCACAGACTATTTTCATCTCACTATCGATACATTGATAATGGAAGATGATCATGCGATGTGTTTCTATGTAGTTCATAACTAATTTTCATAGCAAACAATTTTGTGATGATGTCGTTTTGCATTTCTAGGACACTCTGTATTATTATTTTTTTATAACATTTAGTTTTATTCTATATAATAATATTGTATTTGTTTATTAACAAAGACCGTTTTTGAATAAGTGAAGAGGAATTCCGGAATTCAACTAAAATTAATAACTTCGAATTAACATTCTAGTAATGTTAAATAATCTTATATAACTTTACTGGTGGTAGGACCTCTTGTGAGTCCGCACGGGTAGGTACCACCGCCCTGCCTATTTCTGCCGTGAAATAGTAATGCGTTTCGGTTTGAAGGGTAGGGCAGCCGTTGTAACTATACTGAGATCTTAGAACTTATATCTCAAGGTGGGTGGCGCATTTACGTTGTAAATGTCTATGGGCTCCAGTAACCACTTAACACCAGGTGGGCTGTGAGCTCGTCCACACATCCAAGCAATAAAAAAAAAATCTAAAGTATACTAATATTATAAAGGGGAAAGATTAGTTTGTTTGTTTGTATTGAATAGGCTCCGAAACTAATGAACCGAATTGAAAAATTATTTTACTGTTTGGAAGCTACATTATTCCCGAGTGACATAGGCTATAATCTTTTTTGAAAAAAATTAGCGATCCTTACTAAAACTGCAATAATGTAACCCAAGGTGTAAAAAAATTACCTAAAATATTCTTAACATCGCGTGCCCTGCGAAAACTATTGATGATAGAATAAAATAATGTACTACGACTTTGTAGAACACATTATTATTTACAAAAAGTGTCGCGAGAGCCTACGAATAAAATTATTATATAGTTATGCCGCAATAGGCGTTCTTTTATTTAAAAAAAATTAATCAACGTCAAAAATCCTTGAAATGTTTGTTAAAGACCCGAGCGCAGCCGGAGCTGGACGCTAGTGTTAAATAAAGAATAAGATGAAGAAGTGGAGATTGCACGTGAGGCGCATAACATCTACCCACAGCAATGATACTGAATGACAACTACGACCGCTCTGACAAGAGTGATACAACAAAGAAGAAGAATGCTAATTAAATGTTTGATCTACTCTAAACTGTATTATTAAAATCGAAATGTCTTCGGTGTTCTCCCGTATCACAGATATAATTAAAACGATCATACTTTTATGGTCCAAACTCGCTATCTATATGTATTTTTCAAAGCCAAAAACGAGATATTAAACCGTAAAAGTAATTTTAATTACGAAACCTGTTTATTTACTGTGTCAATCGAACAAGCTGTAACAATACAAGTCCAAAGTCCAAAATCTATATATTAATACGTGAAGCAAAAACTTTGTATCCCTTTTTACGAAAATAGCGCGGACGGAGGAGTATGAAATTTTCCACGCTTATCTATACTAATATTATAAAGAGGAAAGATTTGTTTGTTTCGAATAGGCTCCGAAACTACTGGACCGATTTGAAAAATTATTTTTCCATTAGAAGCCGACATTGTCCCTGATGAACATAGGCTACTTTTTTTAAAAAAAATTTTATTTTATTTTTTTGGCTTCATGTGTGTTTTAATGTTTCGGAAGCGAAGCGAGGGCGGGTCGCTAGTAGAGAATATAGAGAAGAAGTGCACAATGCTAATATTTTTTTAAAATAATGCATAAAAGATACATTAAATCAATAAAGAAAACATTACACACACTACATACCATGTATTTGACGCACACACGCATGCCTACTATTTATTGTCAAACTTTTGTTCTTGACGTTTGTGGTCAAATTGAGAATACATTAAATATTGTTTGTCTTTATTAATATTTTTTTATAGTGTAGCCTTGGCGAATTTTGTGATTATAGAAGTATAAAATACAATCATAATAGTGTACAAACTTACAATTCCAATTAATTATAGTCGAATTTCGACTACTGCGCGACCTCTAGTAAGTACAAAAAGCGTCAGTAGCTCGAGAATCCTTTCAATGAAGTTGGCAGTGTTTATGTACTTAATTCGTTATATTGAGTGTTGGCAACGCTGCGTTGTTTGTTCGCGAAACGTGGTTTGAATTTGTAAGTGCGCTGTGGTCGTTCCAATTTGCATTGGTACATAGTAATTTCTGTTATATTTAAATATACGATTCTAAACGTCTATCATAATTAAACTAGCGACCCGCCCTCGCTTCGCTTCGGAAACTGTAATTTATAATTATTGATTTCTCCAATATTTAATCGATGTTATTATACATATAAACCTTCCTTTTCAATCACTCTATCTATTAAAAAAAACCGCATCAAAATCCGTTGCGTAGTTTTAGATATTTAAGCATACACAGGGATATAGGGACAGAGAAAGCGACTTTGTTTTATACTATATAGTGATAGTGATACATACTTTTCTTTCACTATCGCAATTTCAAACGATTACAGTTTTTGTAAAATTAATCATTAAAAATACATTTTAGCTTACACTTAGCTTTATATTTCGGTTTTAATTTTTTTGACTATAAATTACAATGACCCGTTTTATTTACTATTACTTCTATTTTGTACATAGCTGTATATAAAATTTTCAAATTACAGCATTCTTGCTTACCACCTGAGTAAAAAACAAAACGGACACATTATGAATCGGTCGACAGTCGACCCGAAAAAAAATCATGATTTCGAGGAGATTTTTTTTCAATTCAATTCGTAATTTAGTCGTGGTAATGAAAAGGTAAAGGACCAATAAGTAGCTCAATCAAATTGCATTAGCTCTTTGGAACGTCCCCTTGCTTGCGGAGGGTAGACGCTATAAATTGAATTACGGTCCGCAACCTCTGCGTAAAAGGACTTTTGAACAATGCCGTGGACGTTGTCACAATCGCAACGTAATCAAACTCTGTTTTCCTTTGAAGTGTTGAATCCGATATTTTCATTGAGTCTTAATAAAATTCGTATCGTCAATATATTTTTTATTTCAAACTAGCTGACCCGGCAGACTTCGTAGTGCCCCAATCGATAAATAAAAGATCTAAGCTTTTGTATAAAATAAACAAAAAAAATCCGTCCGGCGGGGGACACATCAAAGGAAAAATCAAAATTGTTAAATATTTCTATTTAATTCCGAGTGTTTTCATATTTATCTACCTTCTAAGCCTTCTCTGGACTTCCATAAATAATTCAAGACCAAAATTAGCCAAATCGGTCCAGCCGTTCTCGAGTTTTAGCGAGACTAACGAACAGCAATTCATTTTTATATAATATAGATAGATTCTCAAAGTTAAAGGACGATCCTTTGATTAAATTTATTGGAATTAAATATAAAGAGTAGTGCATGCTGACGAAGAAGCGAGGAAAACTTGAAAAGGTTTGATTTGTGTTGTAAACAATCGTATATCACTCAGACAAGCCTTTAATGAATTACAATTTGAAACTGATACAGTTAATTATAAAACTACAGATATTCTCACTTTGGACGATATTAAATTTAATACTTATTAGTACTTAAAAGATGCTTAAAATAGTCTTATAAATCTGAATATGCTCAAAAGTACACATACACTAATTTTATGAATCGAAGTGATCACTCGCCTTCCCGTTAAATATTCAGCTTCACGCCACCGAACGCGGGTTAGGGGTAAAACCGCATGAACTCAGCACGACGTGCAATCACAGACTATTGTTACCCGTCTGTGTTCCGCGGTAACTACGCAATGTATAATTAAAAAGTAATTATAAATTTAACACACGAAGAAAAGTGAACATAATGAGGGGGTAACTACCGCCACGTTTGGGGTGAAACATTTAAAAATAAGACCCAAAAAATTAGAATCTATATAGTTTAGATATAAAAATCATAATATTTTCTTGCTAAGCTGCTTTTAACTTAGCAAATTTCGAAGAAATCAATAAACTATTGTATTTGTAAGCCTTGTAAGGTATGGTGAAGATAATCTTGTCAGGTTTTACAGACGATCATGACCTTTAATTCTTTATTAGAGTAAAGTTTGACATTATATTCAGTAACGTGTCTAAAGTACAATACAATTGTAAGTACCTGTTTCATGAACATTTTTGATTAAAACGCCCATATTTATGTTCGATTAACCACACTCTTCAATATATTATTTTCAACCTTACTAATACTGCAAATTAGAGCCTTAATTTAATTTTTTAACAGAATTGATAATTGCACCCAACTTGAGACGTAAGGACGAAATCATATAATTTAGTTTATAAAATATGTCACACCTATTAAACTGGTATGCCTAATTGTTTCACACATGAAAAAGGTCAACCCGCTCAAGCTCACAATACGACCATCTGTAATTATGCAATTATATATTTTCTGCTTACAGGACTCGTTCGTAATTTAGTCACGTATTGTGTATGGACATACTCGTATATGTTGTGTATCGGAACCAATTTTTATTTTTATTTTTTATTGCTTTGATGAGTGGACAAGCTTATAGCCCACCTGGTGTTAAGTGGTTACTGGAGCCCATAGACGTCTACGACGTAAATGCGCCACCCACCTTGGTATGTTCTAAGGTCTCAAGTATAGTTACAGTGGCTGCCCCATTCTTCAAACAGAAACGCATTACTGCTTCATGGCAGAAATTAGGCAGGGTGGTGATACCTACCCGCGCGGACTCACAAGAGGTCCTACCACCAGTAATTTCGCAAATTATAATTTTGCGGGTTTGATTTTTATTACACGATGTTATTCCTTCACCCTGGAAGTCAATCGTGAACATTTGTTGAGTACGTATTTCATTAGAAAAATTGGTACCCGCCAGGTATTCGAACACCGTTGCATCGCTTCAACACCAATGCACCGGACGTCTTATCCCTTAGACCACGACGACTTCGAAACAAACCGAAATAATGCGGTAGAAGCTGATGATAGACATGATATCAACAAATGCCAGTTACACTATGACAGTATGGAACCGAAACGTGCTAAATGTTCAGGGAACCGCAAGCGGTTTTGTATACGGCGTTGTAAATCGTTGACTAAAACTGTCACCAACTCCCGTGCATGCGACAAAGTAATTTAGGACTGACCACAGCGAATTGAACTGTACACCAGTAAAATGTTGTTACCTACAATACCTGTATATACGTTTTGTGAATAAAAAGCGATTGGGACCAGGAAGGAAATTTTTACAGAACGTCACGCAGGTATGCAACAGAAGTGACATCATACTACTATTGAAATTAAGCATAGACCTATATAGTAGGGACACGACATATTGTTCTATACGTACAATTGCTTATATAAATAGCACCCATTTTGAAGGCACATACATAAACATATATCTATCTCGTTCTTACTCAGCACTTTAACTCGCAGGAAAACAATATAACAGTATTTCAGTGCGTACATAAAATGAAACATGAATATACGTAAATATCTCCGTCTCCGTCTAATGAGGCCGAAAATCCGCCATGTTTAGCGCGCCAAATGTCATTGTCACGTCAGTTCGGCCGTCTGTTTTGGGTTGTACATTATTTATTGACTTTGATATCGATTTAATATGATTGATTATATAAAATTTCATAATTTATCATGCTTAAAACATACAAAAATAATAATTAAAACGTATTTTATAGGATCTCAAGAAAGTCGATGCCCTAAAACTATTATCTATATGTATTTAAATTCATTATGGAGCCCTCATCCGAAAAATCCATTTTTCGGTCGGAATCTATTGATCATGACACTAATCATAAATACCACTTTAAAATATGTCATCAAAACATATTTAGACATTCTGTTTAGATATTTCGGGAAAAAGGCTACCGACAAAATCTCTTCGGAACTATTTAAATAAAATAGTTTTATTCCGCAGTGAGTAAAACACTATTGTAAATTTGTTAAATATTTAATAATTAAGTGATTTTAGAGAGGAAGTCACAAGGAATGACGTTTGTAATTAATGAATAAATGTTCTGTAGGTGTTTTTTTTTTCACGCGGTCCCTTGATAAGTTTAAAATTTGAATCACTCTCAAGCGAAAGTGATTCAAATGGTGCGGCGCACCTTCCTTGGGGTGCGCTGCGGTAGTATGTTACGGACTTTAGAGTCAGCAAAACAATTAAAATAGATTGTAATAGTCTAAGAAAAACACGTACTCAAAATACGATAACATTTAGCATGCTAGAAATGGGCTGATGGCTTTGAACTACGCCATATCTTTATGTTTTGCGACAAACGACAACTTTATAAAATCAGTGTAGCAACTTTTAAAAATCATCATATCGTTTACTTGGCAAATTCGAAGGACGAACTTGTCTTAGATTTCACCCATCTAAATCATATCATATTTGCACATAACAATATACCTACTTACTTCCCATTAAAGTATAAATTCTACAAATAAATAATACTCAACAATATTTAAAATAAAATGAGCCAAGAACGTTTATCGATAAAACCTGATAACATTGAAATCTTTTGTACAGCACTAAAGCCGCCATGTTTTGTGGCCAGATGACGTCACAGTGGCACGGAATTTTGGTTGACGTTTCATTTCCATAGGTTTCCTACTTCATTGAAATTAAGTACTTGTCTAATGTCAGTAGTAGTAGTTGTTGTATTTTTCCAACTGGAAAGGCAAATGTATCATACCATACAGCCTAATATTTTATAATTTTTTTGTGAAAAATGTTAATAGGAATTGAAATGAAATGAAAAGAATTAGGAACATTAATCGAATAGCATGAAATTAAATTAGTCAATTCAATTGGCAAAATATTAGTCATTTACAATTTAGAAATCTAAACATAATGTGACTGTCAACACTGAGGTTTGAGATTGACATTTGACAGACTTTTGGCGGGAACATATCTTCCTTTTTCCCTTCCTCTAAGTCTCGGAATCTAAAGTTTTAGATTTGTATAAGCAAGACTTATAAATTAGCTCGCCAAAAAAGTTTCACTTCTGACATGTGTACTTTGTACGCCCGCACTTTTTATTCTCTGAAAGAGTTATTGTTTTAAGGACATGTGGCTTAGCATAGCGAGTAAAAGTATAATAAAATAGAGATTATCTCTGTCCAGACAGATAATATTGAAATCACCAAAAACAATGTCTTTATTAGTCTAAGAGGTCTAAGGCCTAGCTATTAAATCACGCATATATCAAAAAGTATTCGGATCCTGACAGTGTACACGAAGATTCCCACCATTAATAAAAAAACATTATCTTATACTAACTAGGTATTTCACTCCGTAATATAAAAAAGATTATTAAGTACATACAAACTGCAGCCATGCATCATTAGGAATCTCTCTCATATCTCCGCGTTAACGGTACATTAAACCGCGGTTACGCTGTCTAATTAAATCCCCTCTGGCATTACGGCGGTAGGCGATTTTTGTACGAAGTGCTGTAAAGAAACATACACAATGCATCCAATTTTTTCTTTCTTTCTAATAGCCACTTTAATTTTCTGTATTTATGAAACAGCCTAATATCAAAAGTAGAACCAGTTTAGTTTATTTCCTTGCATATTGGCTATGATACGTATCAAACTTTATGTAGAAAGGCTACGAGATGCTATAGATACAGCGTTAATGCAATTGTCCGCCTTAAAACCTCAGATCGAAGTCTCAAAATAGCTTTGGCACCTTGACTTTCTTATCCTTCAAGCTGGAACCTCGTAGTTTCTCAGCAATAGAAATAGGATGATGCGGTATATACTTCCACGGACGGGAAAATTACCACCAATACTTGAGGTCAGGAGGAGATTAGAATCTAGAAAACATACAAGATTAACTCCTTCTAATATTATACTAATACGAAAGGATCATAGCAGAAGTATCTTGCCTATTGTAATAGTTTAAAAAAATGTACAGTCTAGACTGACAAAGACAAAACGTTGCAATTAAAACACCAAAATTAAATTTGGATTAAATTAGTGTGACTAACGCTTTATCTAAGGAAATTTTTTTTTAAGACAATAGAAAGATTCTCGCCACTGGGAGCGCACAGATGCGTTTGAATGCCTCCTGAATAATTACGCCTTGGGCTCGTGCGCTGTTAGGGCGAGGTTATAATGCGGAGCATCTTGTACATATAACGTCTTCTTATTCAGACCTTCGTAACACGTCCCGGGGTCAAAACAACGTGTGACTCTTCTTGTTATTGGTTGTAAAGCGCATTGTGTGCCGCACCACGTCTATTACTGTCACGACGCGCTCATGTGTTTCGATTTGAAGGGCGAGACAATGTCCTCATGTTTAAAAATGAGTGGCAGCATTCACATTGGAGTAACCAAGAGTAACAGTACTGTAAACCATGATCTTCGTAGTTCATTATAGAAAAGGGGTGTACGTTTAAGTTTCCTTACAAGTCGAAGTAAGTTAGAGAGTCTCATGTCAAACAAGGATATGCACTTACGAGGGCCCGAGGGGCCCGCTCGGTCGACTCGAACTAATCTAATACCGAAACTAACCTTCACTGAGCACAGAAATCTGCGAACTACAGTACGGAATTTGGGTATTTATAATATTTGGGAACGCCTAAAACCTACCGTGTTCTAATATGAACAGGGAAAGGGTTTAATATAATGATAATTATTATTATTTTTGGCCTTGTAGGCAGACGAGCATACGGCCCACCTGATGGTGAGTGGTTACCGTCGCCCATGGACTTTAGCAATGCCAGGGGCAGAGCGAAGCTGTTCTCGAGTTTTAGCGAGACTTACGAACAGCAATTCATTTTTATATATAGAGATGTTACTAAATTGGGTAAATATTTATTTTAGAATCTGGTATGAGATTTAAGTTTCTCTAAATGTCTATACAAGCTAATATTCTACCAGTGAGCCTACAACACAAATTAAATATCGTCACTCACTAAACTATTATTAGTGACAACAATTGAGTCAGGACGAATGGGCACCAAAATCTTTTCTATCCGCCATCTGCCACGAAGCAATCATGCGTTTCGATTCGGAGGGTGGACCAACTGTTACACAATAAAATTCAATATTCGGTTGCAAGTCTAAGGTCGGATCGCGATATACACGTCATCTACGGGCTACGTTAACGACCGAACAACAATCTAATAAAATAATACGGTTAATTTTTGATACGGATTGATGGCGGTACCTACCCGTGCGGCCTCACAAGAGGTTCTACCACCAGTAATTACGCAAATTATAATTTTGCGGGTTTTTTTTTATTTTTATTACACGATGTTATTCCTTCACCATGGAAGTCAATCGTGAACATTTGTTAAGTATGCATTTCATTAGAAAAATTGGTACTCGCCTGCGGGATTCGAACACGGTTGCATCGCTAGATAAGAATGCACCGGACGTCTTATCCTTTAGACCACGACGACTTTACGAATATGTTATCTGTATATATAAAACTGAATTGCTGTTCGTTAGTCGCGCTACAACTCGAGAACGGCTGGACCGATTTGGCTAATTTTGATCTTGAATTATTAGTGGAAGTCCAGAGAAGGTTTAAAAGGTAGATAAATATGAAAAAGCTCGGAATTAAATAAAAATAACAATTTTGTTTTCCCTTTGATGTGTCCCTCTTCGGACGGATTCCTTTTGTTTGTTATAAGTTTATTTTATACAAAAGTTTAGGTCTTTTACTTATCGATTGAGGCACTACGAAGTCTGCCGGGTCAACTAGTTGTATAATATTATTACTAAAGCGGTCCCTAAATTTGACGAATTAAAGACAAATTACTAATTGAGTTCGACCCTGTCGGATAACTAGAACTTAGAATTGTTAGTTTGCGGTTGGCGGTTTAAGGTACCTTCGTATTAGTTAGATATAAGGACGTTTCAATATTATATCATTACAATGAATGATAGTAACATGATTCGTTTTGAATTAATAAAACATAAGGAAATCTAGCAACTTGGCTACTGTGGCTTTGCGCTTAGCTTCTTGAATGTACGGTGACACCAAGTTTCTTACCTTGCCACGGACGATCAATATATGAAATACACCGATTTATTATAACTACGCCCGCACCGTCTACATCCCAAAAACAATTGTACTAAGTTTTAAGTCAATCGAAGAAACAGGGCTCTAAGCAAAGATAATGAAAAACTGGTATGCAAAAATTGGAGGTGACGTCATAACAATTTACCGACTGACTTGTATAAAACGTTTCAAATTTCATTAGGTATTTCTAACATAAATATATGAGGCGTACATGCTTCAAAATTCCTTCGGATTTTGAAGATGCATTAAAAAAATTCTAAAAGAATGATACAACTACTTTTAAAAATTATCTATATAGCATTACATATTACTATAGTCCATTCGCCTAGAGCAAGACGCCTCTACCACTTTACAAAATGCAGCGGGCTTCTGGGTATTTTATGCTAATGGCCATCCACAGACGCTGCAAAATAATAATATCTACTCCAACTTATGGGATCCAGTTTACCAGCTTATTTGATACACGTAGGTATGTGTATACCATAAGTTAGAGTTTGAAGACATTTACTGATATGGGTACCTTTTTTCCCTACCTATACGCTGGTAGTGTAAGAGGCTATTCCAGCTACGCCCGGCCGGGTCAGTGAGCTCATGGGTTAAACTTCAGAGAATTTGCTAACACTAGTTCTAGCAAGAGCAGTGCTTCGCAGAATCTAACACCGGATCGGAATCGCGGCCCACTAAGAAGATCCGGCGAGAAAATCAGTGGGCTAGGTATATGTATAGAACGCAGTTAGAGTTTGAAAACATTTAGACTGTATGGTTACCGTACCACGTGGACATTACGAACGTGACAACCTACAACCACCTCGAGATATGCGTGTACCATTCTTTTGAAGCTAACCATTTTCTTACAATCTACAATATTATGTTATTTGTTATTAAATACTAGCTGACCCGATTGAGGCAGACTTCGTAGTGCCTCAATCGATAAATAAGACTTAAACTTTTGTATAAAATAAACTTAAAACAAACAAAAGGAATCCGTCGGACCGGGGACACATCAAAGGAAAATCAAAATTGTAATTTTTATTCAATTCCGAACATTTCAATGTTTATCTACCTTTTAAACCTTCCCTGGACTTCCACGAATAATTCAAGACGAAAATTAGCCAAATCGGTCCAGCCGTTCTCGAGTTTTAGCGAGACTAACGAACAGCAATTCATTTTTATATATAGAGATGTTGGAAAAGCCACAATTATTAACTCCATCGTCAGACATTGTAGGGGCGAATGGAGTGATCGAGCTAAGAGAAATATTGAGTACATCAACCACGTTTGTTGTCTTAAAACAATTTAGAAATCTTCTCTTGACGTTAGCAAACGAAAACGAATGACAGTTCTTAGGACGGAGGCACCGCCCTTCAAGAAGGCTGTTGGTAAGTGTGATGACATCTACGCGCCTCCATCGGCGAGGCTCTGTCGTAGCGCGAAGTTAGCCGAGTTTCGATGATACAGCAATCGTGCTGCCATCTCTCGGGAATCGTGCTGCGTTTCGTTTAGCTACCAAACTAATGACCGTCTCCGAAAAATATATACATTATACGAGTATATCTATTTTAAAATAATACATTTATTATTATATAAATACGTATTGCCATATTTATGTCAATATTGTCATTTTCAGATTAAGGCCCAGCAGTACCAGAATAATTACCACCACCGTCTCTCAATTAAAATTAAAACAAAATCTACCGTTAGCCTGAGGGCAAAGGGTATTTCAAAACAGCATCTTTTTAAGGGTTGGTTATGTTATAAATATTTTTAACACATTCTTTTATTTCGGAGTATGTGGGTCATATATTTCTAGGCTTTATTTAAAAGAAATGTAAATAGTAGTAAGTAAGCGGCCAGTAAACCTTGCGATTATATTCGCGCTTTAGTATTTTTTCACGAATTGCTTCAAGGATTTTCTATCACTCTGGCACCAGGAGGATGGGACGATGTGATTGTGGTTGCAATCCACAGCGCGGTCCGCGTTAGAGTCATTACTGTCGTCACTAACGTAATATAGAACAGCAACACGGTCGGCGGTGTATCGCGTTCCGACCCAACAGGCTGGTTCTGACCCAGCGGGATATTCCGGAACACGGGCGGCTGTACCGGTCGAGTGTCCTTGGTATGACGCCGCAAATCAGTGTTCACCGCGAGAACCTCACTACTGTGACCGAATTCTGACCTCAGCCAGAGATGGGACGTCGGTTGAGAGAGTGCAAGGGGAGTCGTTTCATAGGGCCCTAAAAATATCATTGGGCCTCCGGTCTGCTCTCATCATTTGCAGACCATCAAGTCCCACATACCCCACGCGACCCCTAAACGCGGAAACCTCGTAGGAAGTTCAGCTTAATGCCCAAAAGAAAAAAGTACTTCCATGAATAAGTCTTAACCCTTGTCCGCAGGTTGTGTAGAAGTAAATTAAGGATTTAAAATATACTAACTATTATATTTTATTTGTATCTAGTAAATTATGAGAATTGTGAGAATGTATTATGTACGAGTATAATGTGTAGTATTATGAGTTATAATGTCAAGTTTTGAATGTATACTATAAGTGGGAAGATCGGTACTTTTTGGTTAATTCACACTGGCACACGAGTTTTACTTTTAAAAGAAGAAAATATCAATGACAGATATAAAAATTTACATAAAAATGTTACGAATCAATGATCTTCTTTTTACTTATAAAATATCATTGTTACGAATAGTATTTTTTTTTAAAGAATAAAAGATTTTGTTGTTAAACTAAATATCCACTAGATTTCGCCATACCATCCCACATATATTTCCAAACAATTACAAAAAGGTATTAGCTAAAAGAGTCTTTCTTATTCACAACATCCAACATTATTATATTTATACATTTGCACTTAAAATTCCAGAAATGATGAATTTATTTTTTCGTATTTTTTAACTTCAATCCGCAATAATGTCCGACTTAATTTTGAAATACAGCAATCAAAGAAAATTAATCTAAAACTAAAAAACAAAAACGTTATAAATACTTGGATAATGACACCCCTAAAAAGGGTCGTAAATCGTATTTAGTTCGTGATGCATGTGTCGTGTTACTGACCGCTGTGCCCTGAGGTACTTGACGAAAATATATAGATAGATTATATGTACATATTATGATTGTTAAGAGAGGTGAATAACAGTACAAGGAATTTTGAGATCGATAAAAAGTAAAAAAAAATATATTTTAAATTCTGTCGTGAACAGCATACACAGTTGTAAGAGCATGCGTCCCACGTGCATCGGCAATTCCAATATCCGCAGCCAGGCCTCTGCTTTCCAAAAGTTTCCTTAAGCCTTTCTTGAAGAGTGATATAGCGCGTTGAACAAAAAACAAACGAGATGGGTAGGTTTATTTCCAAAGTTTTAATGTGAGAAGGACCTCTGGTATTATGATGTCATGACTTGATTCGGTCAGAATAGCTTCTGCCCAATGAGTTTCTCGCCGGATCTTCTCAGTGAGTTGCGATTCCGATCCGGTGGTAGGTTCTGCGAAGCACTGCTCTTCCTAGGGCTAATATTACCAAATTCTCTAAGGTTGAGCCCGTGAGCTTGCCTACCCGTCTGAACGTAGCTGAAATAGCCCCTTAGGCTACCAGCGGATAGGTAGGGGAAAAAAGCGTGAATGAGTTTCACAAAAGGCGGCTAAAATATACATTTTGGGCAGCAGCGCTCTCGAGCTCATATCTTCAGGTGGGTGAAAGCGTTTAAGTTGTAATGTCTGTTGATTTCGTTAACTACTTAATACCAGGCGGACTGTAAGATCCTTGAAACATCATCGCATACAAAAATAATGTCATATAACACTAAGTTAAGTGTAAATAGTCAACATAAAAATTTCAGAAACAAAAAGTAATATACCTATGCTTCAAGACTAATAAAAACTTACGAAAAAAAAAAATCTCCAAAGTTCCTATGAATCCATTTTATATTTTTGCAATATAGGACCCGAGGATCAACATCGAGGATGAAGCTCGGCTTTGTAATTTTTTTTCTTCATAAAATATTTTCGAGATGTGAATGTATTCTATGAATTTATATAAACAACGACACACATGAGTTTATTTTGCTTAAAGTTTTGACTAAAATTTAATTCACCACAAATGTCAAAATAAAAGGCATCATAATAATATTCATTCTTGTATCTGTAATTCCATTTGCTGATCCAAGTACTATCAGCTCATCTACACGGCAATAATATGTACAAAGAAAAACTTCAAGCACTACAGATTTACATCTAAAATGGATTTCTAGTCAAAGAGATCAACTACAGATAGCTTTGATACTACAGATTCAACACAGATTTTTTATTTATTAATTGATTTATGTACCTTTTACATTACTACGGATTAAACTCTGAATCTACTTATTTAAAACTAAATACCAATTTCAAGAATACCCAACCTTTTATAAGTTTGTGACATGATAACAATAGATCTTATTTAATATTATACATTATTATTTAGACTTTAGAACATAGCATTCAGAATAGAACTGAAAAGCAAATAACCAGAATTAATGTTTTCGCTTGGACCACATTCAGAAATTGGCTTCTCCGTGAACAAACGGTGGCGCGCCTACAAATGTTATTGTTATAGTTATTGCCATTCTCTCAGCTATAGTTGGAAACACTTTACCCTGAGAGGAAGCTAACCGCTAAATATGATTTTGTGAAAGGATTCCGTGTTTTTGTGTACTTGTTCCATTTACGAGATAAGAATCTGCTATGTCCTTGCCAAGGATTTACTCGATTTTTACATTTTGTTTTTTTTGGGGTCCGTTATCAGTAATTGGATCTTGAGACAACAGCCGCCGGCATATATCAGTTGATTAAATGCATGCATGTTCCGCATAAGAAAAATAATAACTTGTATACGTGGGTACATAATAGGTAGGTTTACGTTTAAAATTTATATATTTATATTATCGAACAGTTTGTTTATTTTATATTACTTGTACGTATTTTTATTACGTGTTTTTATTTATTTATAATATACACGTGCATCTGTATTGTGTATTCGACTTTGTTACTAATTTGCTTTCTTAGCCTAGTTCCTATCTTTAGTAGCACAAACCTACCCAGATGGTGATCTCGGACATTCCTGTTGTAAAGCAATTAACTAACAAATGACAGGATTTAAATTTTTTTTATTGCCCTTGTAGGTAGACGAGCATACGGCCCACCTGATGGTGAGTGGTTACCGTCGCCCATGGACTTCAGCAATGCCAGGGGCAGAGCCAAGCCGCTGCCTACCGCTTAGTACTCTCCACAAGCCTAGTTTGAAGAAGGACATGTCATAGCGCTCGGGAAGCACCGTGGAGGGGAGCTCATTCCATAGCCGGATGGTACGTGGCAAAAAAGATATCTGGAAACGCACTGTGGATGACCGCAATGGCTCCAGGTAGTATGGATGAACTCTACTCCGGTGGCGGGCGGTGCGATGGTAAAAACGAGAAATATGTTTAAAGATGTTTTTTTTTTCTACCTAACCTGATAGCCGTGAGAGGCCATTCCAGCGTAACTCTAACAAGTAGGTGAGCCCACGGGGCTCAAACATGACGACGTTGCTAGCACTAACCCCAGCAAGAGCAGTGTTTCGCAGAATCTACCACCGGATCGGAAACGCGAT